>JAPMOR010111524.1:225094-241533 GCA_026543865.1 Argiope aurantia
AAATAAATAAAATATAAATCTAAAAAAATAATAAAAATAAATAAAATATAAATATAAAAAAAATAATAAAAATAAAATTTAACAGAAAATAAATCTAATAAAATAATTTTTATTTACTGTAAGAACACTACACATTAAATTCTGGTAAATACATAGAAAATTTGTGTTTCTAAAATTTAATAATTCACTTTTGTACAAAATAATTATAATTTTTGTGTTAAAACACTTCCTTTTTTATTTTTAGTGAATTTTTTATAACATTTTGAAATTAACAAAGTAGATAATCTTAGTCACATTTAATGATATTAAATTTTAAAAACGCTTTGTGTGACCCCTGAAAGTTTGTTTACATCTTCAACTAGCCATATAAACAATCAGTGCGCAATTTTGAGTTCAAATAAAATTGTACAGTCAGAAATGACACGACACTCACACATGCATGGGGGGGGGGGGATTTTAAAAAAATGAATGAAAAATTATCTAACGGGGTGGAAATCAAGGTCAAAGAATGACCAAGAATTTCAAAAATGCGCTCATACTTCGTCGTCTCACCCCTTAACGAGGTAAAATCATCGAAAAGTGGGATACCGAAACGAATGGTATTTACAGCATTTGAAGTCAGAAAGCAATCGCATTGAAGTTTTTGTCAATAATTATCAATAAATCATACAAAAATATTGTTAGATATAGTGACAATTAAAAGTGCTATCTATATTAAGCATATTGGTAAAGGAAAAAAAAAAAAAAAAAACAGAAAGAAGAAGAAGAAGAAAAGAAAAAAAAATTGTATTTCCGTGATGACAATGATATTTTTTGAAAATAACAACAAGAAGCTTTTTCTCGGAAGTTAAGAATATTTATTATTGAATTTATTTTAAAAATCTTATTAATAAAAATAAGGACTGCATTACTGCCTATTTTAACTCACGTAGACGAAAGCTAACAAATAATTGTTCTAAGAAGATGCTACAATATTTGTTTACTTTTATGGAATCCTCCTTTATTTAGTGATTTTCATATTACACTAAGATTGCCAAGCTTCATTATACATGAGATACCACGATTTCGCCCAGATTAATGTGATTTTCAGACTATGCCACGATAATAGATTTATTTGGGGATTTTCAGATCATACCAAAATGATGAATTCATTTGGCGATTTTCCGATTGTGCCAAGATCGCCAAGTTTTGTTACACATAAGATGCCACGATTTGTAAGAGTCACAAAGTTAGCTGCTTTATTGGGTTCACATAGCGATTTTCAGATTATTTCAGTTACTCGGTTAACGACGTTTTGCAATTATTTTGAGGGAGGGTTATTACAGGGGGTGAATGAATAAAAATAAACAAATACTCGCTGATTAAATAGCATTGAGAAAGCATGCTCTGGCAATGTTGGCTCATAATCTTGATCTCATTTGTCGTTAGATTATCCAATATTTATTATGGTATTTTCTTTTTTCTTTTAGCTTAAGATTTTTACAAAATGTATATTATCACGTAAACGAAATATGCATTGCAAGACGCCTGTAAAACTTAGACCATTAAACTTATACCTGATTTATAGCTATAGGCTTCGTATTGGTTGAGGAAAAGGAAAGCTGACATCAGAAATAATATGTAGGTTCCATCTCAAGGAAGCACAGAATTTTGCACAATGTAGTACAATTATATTATGTCATTCAATACTTAACAATATTATACAATATTTTAAATCTTGTTTAATACCATACAATATTATACAATATTGTGATTTTTGTTTAATATCATGCAATATTGAACAATTTATGTGTGCTACTGTGACCTGAGACTAATATTAATTAATTATATATCAATAATTAAATAACTGCAAGAGTTTGAACAATTTCGAATAATGTGTATTTTTAGCAGAATTTTTGGATGCTTGATTATTTGCTACTGTTAGCAGTAAGACAGTATTTCCTGAATTTGAACAAAAGAGTTTTGTTTAAGCTGTTGAGCCAAAATCACAAAGTCTGAATCCGCAGGAAATACTTTTGGTAATAACTGAATGTTTGCAGTTTTTACGTCTATGTATTTAATACATAGGGCTGTCCTTAAGAGATGCGGAACTCAATTGGAAATAATTTTCTATACCACGTGGTCCTCAGCTAATTTTCTCTAGAATATAAAATAAATCGTATCAAAACTCTTCTTGAAAAGCATTTACAAATAAACTAAAAAACAGAATTGTTTTAAAATTATTTTTTACTTTTTAATCATTAATTATCATTATATGCATTGCGGAATCTTAAAATGAGTTTTTTTCAGATTCACAATCAGTTGGTATCTTAAATGGAATTAAAATTTCATTAAATTGGTTGATGAATTATGGAAAAATTAAAATTGTGCATAATAATGGAGAATATAAACTTGCGCATAGTTTCAAAATGTTATTACATCAAGAAATGCGTTAAAATTCCATTACAAAGATGTGAATTAATGCATTAAGAATTCCATTGCAAGGATATGAATTAATGTATTAAGAATTCCATTACAAAAGATGTGAATTAATGCATTGAGAATTCCATTACAAAATGCATTATAAAAAGAAATAAGTCATGCATATCATATGCATGACTTATAAAAATAAATAATTTGCAGAGTTATTTTAAAATTTTTGTTATTATTAAATGATTCCGTAGTCATCAGCCAAACTATATTATTCAAAACTGTCAGAATTGCAATAAAGAACAATAAAAAACAGTTTAGAAAAAATTAAAAAAGCAATTTCGAAATTAAACTAGAACTGAAGTTTCATTCATTATTTTTATGTCTGTGGCATTCAAACGAGAAAAGGTCTTATTTCTCTTCCATATGTTTGAATTTTTTTTTCTTACCTGAATTATATATTTGATCTTGAACATACAATGGTAGTATAGATATCACTACAGTGATGGATTTAGTACTTTTGCAGTCCTTAGAGAATTCGTAAGAGATTCGTCTTTTAATAATTGGTTAATTTAATTTTATACTTCAGTGCATTTTTACTCTCTCGATAAGTAGTATGGAAAAAAAAAATCGTTGTCGTAAAAATAAAAATCTAACTCGAGATTTTAACGAATCTCTACGTTTTAGACCTCCCTGGGATTGAAAAATACATTTCTGGAAAATGTCTGTCTGTTTGTTACAAAGAAACTTAAAAACGCTTTAAGATAGAAATATGATATGTATACACGGTCTTTATACGGAGTTTGTAGATTTCTGTCAAATTTTGAGTAAAATCTGTTGACAGGAAGTCCGTCTATCCGGCTGTCCGAATATCAGTTAGCACGATAATTACAAAAAGAAAAGAGTTAGATAGATAAAATACACAAAGTTAACATCTAGAGTGTAGAGAAATATCAAATGTTGAGCCAAATCGAACCACAGGTTGACTGTCTGTCGGTCTGTATTATCAAAATGATTATGATGTATATGATTAAGTCAAACCAGAGATTAAGCGGGGAAAGAAAACACTCGCTGAAGAGGACACGATAGTTTTAATAAAAATACTAAATTCACGCCAAAAGTTAATATTTCGTAACTATTGAACGCCAATGCCATGTAAGGCGTTCTCTGTCCTGACAAGTTTATTAGAGAGTACGCGAGAAGGTTTTGAGGAGACAATTCTCTCTGGTTATTAATTTAACAGCATGTTAATCATTTGTTTTAGAAAAATTTCCTTTATTTTTCATAAATACGTGGAAATGTATATTTTTATTTAATTATCTGTACAGTACATTATTCCAAATCATTATCTTTTATAAGCACTATATTTAAGCTGATACTTGGTGTATATAATATATTAGAATTAATTAGGCGAATCTAATAAAGCAGGTAGAAATTTGACCAATTGCACTTGAAGAGGTCTTAATAATATCACTATTTCATTATTCATAGAAAATTTTTTTTACGAACTTATTTATCAACTTGGCCAATAGTATTTTTAACGAACTAGCTATTGCTGCTCCGTGTTTGCCTAGTGACGCTAGGTTTCGGAATATATCTATTATATCTGTATATATCCTAGTCGGAATATATCCATTCTATTTGTAACCGCCCGAGTATCCGTCTCAATGTGGCAAAAAGGTAGACCGGATAACGAAATTGTGTGATGGACCGGAGTTTTATGAACTCATTTCTTTGTCCATCTATACCAGAATATATATACTAAAACACGTTGTTATAATACGCATTTTGTTCGCTTCTTGTTGAGTACTAAGTCTTTCATTTATCTCAAGCCACGTAGAATGTGAATGTTTTTTCTTCCTTTTCTTCCACTTCCACTAGCTTGAGCTACACGCCACTTTTCAATTTCTGCCCGATTTTTTACCAGTTTCCCACTGTACTTTACCTAACTCCCAACTCAGAAGTTATTATTATTATTATTTTGCTGTTACAACAGAGTCTAGTCGCTGTATAGAGTGCGATTTCTCCTCCCTAGTCAGTAGAACTTTTTTTCGTTTATCACACATATCGAAATCTTTACTGTAGTATACTTTAAAAAACATTAAGCATACCCCAAGAGCAATTTGTGATTCCTGTACATTCTGTGCAGTTATAATCAGGGACAGCAGCAATAATGGAGGTGCGTTACACACTGACGAAACAATCAACAACGAGCAGCACGCTGCTCTTTTCCTGTCACAACCTGTATTTTGCACACGACACGTAGGGGGATCGTAGCAGACGCCCGCTTCAAATGCCTTGGCAATGTTGCCAACGCAGTGCCTTGCCTCCCTCTTTAAATTATGATAAAAGAAATCTAGGCCAGATAATACACAAATCAGATTATTGGAATAAACTGTGACCAGATTTGACACGAAAAATCTAATATCCGAATATTTGGAAAATTACACAAACGAAGATATTCTTAAAAAAATGACATTCACTTATAAGATGATTTAATGATTATTTAATGACTACAAAAATAATTCTATTTATTTTTCATGTAATTGCATGTTACATTAAAATACCACTTTGAATATATTAACCAAATCTGTTTTGGTATTTTTTCTTTTGACTCGGAAAGATTTTGTGAATTTTGATTTTTCTTTTCTCTTTAAAGCGTTTTGAAAAATTATTGTTGAAATAATTTAAGTGCTATTGTAAGTTCTGCTTTCTGCTACTCAAAACAATGGTAAATTCAATTATACTTCAGAAAAAAAAATCGAATATCAATCATAATTATTCCAGGAAAATAGAATTTTTAACAGTTACTTCTTATATAATCAAACAAATAATCCCAGGGAATATGTTTTATGTATTTCCTAGCTTTAATACCGATTCTTAATTAATTCATAGTGTTTCTTAATTATAAAATGCTGCTTAATGAATGAAAACAGGAAACGGAAAATTTTGCAAGACTTATCCTGAAATCCGATGTCTGGCGATGATTAAATCAATCTATTGTCGCCACAATAATAATAAGCATACCGCATCAATATTCATCGAAATAATTTCGCACAAATAAATAAGATTTCAGCATTCTTTCCCACAGATTCATTGCCTGAGTTTATTAGCAATTTAAATTCATCTTATAAGTGAAACGAATGCTCCGTTTTTTGAAGATTCGAAGAAAGATAAACTTCCAATTTATTTTCGCTTTCAGAGGGATTCGAGATAGTAAACGGTATAATGTACTTATAACTTGCAAAATAGTATGATGATTTATAAAGCACGAATCACGAATAGAATGTTTAGCATTTTACGGAAATTTAGTATGGATTCTAACTGTCAGATGGTATCAGAATAGACAGTAAAATTTACCTAAATGCATGGCAAACAAACCCACGCAACTAAATAAAAAATAATAATTCGTGTATTTCTTTGGCTAACAGCACTCGTTTAACCCGGTGTTGAAATTCTCAACAAATATTTATAAAACTTGAACCCATTACCAAGAAAGCACCCAATAGACCTACTGAAATTAAAATAACAAGCGTTTGAGGTGAAAGCCATTGCAATTATGCTTGGTTAGAAGTAGGTTAAGAACTCAAAATGGAATACAAATTGCTTAAAGAAGGGGAAGAGAGAGAAAAAAAAAAGATAGTGCAGAAGCAAAATGTTAAGTGTCTTTTTTTTTATGCTGTTGTCAGTCCTGAAGCCAGAAATGGTCTACTAAAAGTCACACAAAACTAAAAAAAATGAAAAAGAAAGAAAGAAAAGAACGACAGTCACGCATCAATAGCTGAACAGAAGCAGTTGTAGAAAAAAGATCGTCTGTCAGAATATTTTTAAAGGCCGAATCTTCACACGCGCGAGTTTAGAGGTAAAACGATTTCTCAGTAGGAAACACGCAAAGATAAAATAAAGTACTTTTTAAAGTCTTAATTGTCGTTCCATTTTTAGAGTCCTTTTTGCCTCCCGTGATCAGAAACACGCAATGTGTAACAGTGTATAAAAAGAACGGATGTCAGAAGTTAAATAAAACAACAGGTGGCAATTGACCTGAGGGAGTGTAAACAAGGATAGGAATCAAAGATACAAACGATTCTTTGAAATAATCACTTGTTTATGATTAGGCATTCAAACGTCGCACCTGATTGAGATTTTCTTGATTTTTTTTTATCTTTACTGGTTCATTATTTTATTTTTTTACAGCTGGACGGAAATTTTTAACAAGGAAGTTTCATTGTTATATTTAGTATCTATATCATTAAAACATTACATTTATGTAATTCATTTTTGTTTAATTCCACTTCAATTAGAAAATTAGGGCAATTAAAAATGAATTTGAAGAATCAATTTTGATTTAAGGAATTTTTAATTCTATATACTTTAACAAAATATGTTCTATAATTTTAAATAATTAAATGAACAGGTTTTGCGTCACAAAATCGGCTGAGCTAGGTTTGAATTATCATTTATCTGAAAACGTTTAAATAATAAGTTTAAAATTTTGTTTTCCCCGGAGCATTAATTTTTTTTGTCACAAAACTGTATTATCAATTACAATTTATAATCTTAAATTCAAACTATTAATTGATATGGCGAGAAGAGTTTTTTTTATTTCTATTTTTACTTCATTAAGCTGTATTTCAAAAACAACAGTCATAGAAAAGCAAAACTAAAAATAATGTAACCAATCTCTTAAACACACGCAAGTATAAGATTTATTTTGGAATTTTCCATTTTTCTGTTATTGGAGAAAAAAAAACTCTTTTCGATAAAAATAACGTTTGTTTAAGAATTTGCTAAGAGTTTATTCTGTTTGGATTTACAATTCGTTATAGTAATGAAATAAAAACTATCATAGTGTAGGAAATTTAATTAACATGTTTTAAAATCGTCTATTAGATTAAAGTATTCATATATTTATTTGCAATAGGCATTTTTTTCTTATCACACCAATAAATTGTAACGTTTTTATACTTAATTAAATAAAATGAATTTTCAATTCTCTATCAACTTTTAATAATTAGATTTAAAATAAAACTACAGTTTATTTAATGTTATTTATGAAATCGAATAGTGCGACAACTGCAAATATATGTGTTGACATTTTTAAAATGTAATTTAAATCTCAATTAAATTCCTAATTTTCATCTAATTTGGTCTATATTAACTTCATTCTAAAATATTCTCTTATTTCCTGATCCATTTCCCACTTTTAATTTAATAAATTCTCCACGCGCTCTATAAAACTACTACTCTCAACATTTCTCATAATTCTCGCGCTCTGACTTAAGGATAAAAACCCTTAAAGCTTACAACATTCTTTTTTAAGATACCTAAATTTAACTTTCCTAAGTAGACACGTGTGAAAAAAAAATCCCTATCAAAATCTCATAGTAAAATGATCGAAGGGGAAAATGTCTACTTCTGCTCTTATGCCGCAACGTAGACTGACGTATTTCTTACCGCTTATTCTTTGTATGTAAATTATATCTCCCGTGGTGAAATAAATCGAAGTTTTAAAATTCCAGAAGTTTCTTCTTCTCGGGTACGTATCTATTAAAATATGTTTACATTTGAAACAATTCTTTTTAATTCGTTTTTTGTTTACAAGGGGAAAAAAACGAATTTTTTTATATGTGTTTGTTAAATTATTTTTTTTATTTGTGAAAGAAATTTGTATTTTGGAATTAATAACTGTAAATAATCAAAATTTCGATGTATTTTCAGGTATAGCCATCATGCTTTAGGTTTTAATTAGGAAGTTGAATTTTAAAATTGAATTTCTTCAAATTTTAATTTCGTTTCTTTAAAATTGGTGAATAGCTTACTAACCAATTTAAAGAAAACTGATAGAATAATTTTGAAGTGAAGTGATAATTCAGAAAAATACAAGTTGTTATGAAGAAGAATAAAACTTCCAAGAATGTAAAGGAATTTCGCGTGTAAAAAAAGCTGAACTGTTTGTTGCTGTAGCTATTATTAAAATATGTTTATTTAGCCTATATCAACTCCAAATATATTGGCGCTGTGATTAAAATAAATTCGAAACATAAGTATTAATTCATGAAAAAAAAACACGCATTCTACTAATAAAGAAAGCAAACTTCATCCTTAAAACTTTCCAAATCTTTGTAAAAAATACAAAGTTGAAATCAGGAATTTGAACACATCAAAACCAGCAATCTCTTTTCAAATTAAAATAGTAATAATAATAAAACTAAGAGAATAACTTCTGGTTAGAAATATTAAAAAATGTAAAGCGAGAAGACGATGTGGCAATTCCACAATTCCATTAGTTGTTCTAGTCGTTAATGCATATGGACTACAAATAGAGTTTAAATAACTTTATTTCTGATAAATCTTGTAAAATGAAATTCATTGAAGGGAAAAAAGATGAAAACCAATATAGCTTTTCAATATTAGTTACTCATTACTAAAAAGTTCAGAAAAGAACTTCATGGAAAACAAAGAACAAAATAACAAAACAAAACAGACTAATAAGTATACTATTAAAAATGTTAGATAAATTAATTACTTTTCACGTTTTTTATTAGGTATGAATTGTCATCTTTATAAATAATAAAAAAGAATAAGTTTATAAATGGAACGCTCTACAACAAGACATTATGTCATTTAATTAAAAAAATTGAAGAAAAAATGCAATTTAGACTGGAAATGTGCAGCTAGAAATAATTTCTAAAAATTTTCAATTAATTAAAAATTAAGAAGCGAAATTTCGATAATTTTTGGTTATAACGTTTAAAAATATTATTACACAAAGATTATATCAATTTAAAAATTTAAAAAATAAATATTTAATGATACTAATTTATGTCTTGCTTAATTTTTCCCCAGAATTTTTTTGAATATTATTTTTTATAATTTTTATCAGTAATTTTTATTACTACTACGAAATTCAATCCACTTTCATTCAAATATTTAATCGCATTATTTTCTTTCATAATTGGAAGCTAAAATATAACAAACAGAACGGTTATCTTCTGACAAATCTTCCTTGCTTTATAACAATTCTTCAATAAATTTTCCTGAATAACCGAAACAGTAGAATAATACTATAAGGTATTAAAAACACAATGACAAGATTTAGATGCAGATGAAGGTAATAAAAATCTATAGTCATGATTTAGAGCTTAGAAGATGAAAAGACTGGTATTTTCTTTATAATACCCTTACGAAACTTTCTCTTGTACAATGAATATTAGCCTCGATTATAGAAGTGATGATTTGAAATAACCCTACATTACTCTGGATACGTAAGAATTACGTCACCTTGTCCTCTCATTCATTGAAAGGACTTCGCATTTAACAACTACGCGAAGACGGTATCTCAGCTGACCTACAATACCAGGTCAGTCATCAGAACTTTAGCACTCTGCCTTCCGCTAGGTACTGCAATTAAACGGCCAAAATTTCATTAGATGGATTGGCAACAATGGAACCCGAATTCTCGAACCAGAACAATAAGGGAAGACGTTACAAAATCGCTTTTTTGACATCATTCGCATGCTCTACAATAAGAAAGGAACCTGCCCATTGTGTGTCCAAGAGACTGGAATACATTCCTCGCTAGCCATGAAGATGTCCATGGGTATAGCTCATTAACACTAAAACGGGGCGTCTGCAAGAAACCGATCCAGCCACGTCCCTCAGTAAAAGACAATGGCTAAGTAAGAGAAAGCTCGCTGAATAAAGGTGGCATACCCGTTGACCTTCGTCTTGCGCATAAAACAATTGACGCTTTCTCTACTGGAGGAAGCTCTAATTGAGTTTGGGTATGTTAAGCATTGTCTGAAACTATAGCGAAACAAAAAGTCAGCATATTGTCTATGAAAACAGCAAAGAATCGAATTCTTCTCAATGCGTTATTATAATAAAACGAACAAGATCCACACCCTCTGAATAGTAACATTCCAGACGAAAGGGGTTTGGTTTTATTTTACTTTACTTTACTTTGAAGTTTGTTAGCTCACTTGTTTAAGAAGGAAGACTTGCATTGTAGGAGTGATTTTAAAATTAATTACAAGATCCGGATTGTATTATTTGAATAATGCTTTTGGTTCACGCTTCGTCGGATAATATTGTAATTTATTAATGACATTCTGAAGGATAATGGCTGCTTTTACTTAGCAAATTTCCACGCGCCACTGAAGATTTTCCGTTGGAGGATAATGCTTTTTTCGAAGGCTAGCAAGGCGAAAATTAAAATTTGTTTCAAATATTTTATATGCAATATTTTTAAAATTATAATTATTGAAGCAAGCACATTATAATATGTAATTTATTCAGTCTAATTACTTTATCATTTTGATTTGAAATAGTAAGTTTGCTATTTTGGGAAACCAGCGCTTCAGTTTGTGTGGTCAGATGAAGGAGTTGGTTTGTTGTTGTTACATACGGCACTTGCCATAGACAAGCGCGCTGACGAGGTAAGCTATTTAATCCGAGTTTGTGCAGTAGTTTCTGAGGGTAAAAGCCCGTGACCACCCGAGGGCAGATGTTTGACTTTTAGCTCATATGAAGATAACACTTTCAAACTCGCTTGCACGACTCCTTTTTACAGGGGGCCACTTTCACACATCTTACATGTAGAGCACAGGATAAAGAAACACTTATGTCCGAAAAAGGACTCGAACCCGGGACAGGCAGAAAGGGCCACCCCTAGGCCAGGACGCCGGTAGGAGATAGTTTGTGTTTGTTATATTAACGTCCCATTTTAAAGCAACACTAGGGCTATTTTGGGACGGACCTCGTAATTTTGAACCACCGTCAGATGACAAGAAGGGCGCCTAAGCTGGCCTCCTCTCCAAACTTCCACACTACACCAGCGGGAGGACGTTTGGCTCCGATGGATTTAACGTGCACCATATCCGCACGAGGTCCAGATGTCTTCAGGTGGAATCGAATCTCAAGCCTGAAACCCTAAGGTTTCGAAGTTGAGACATTACCATCAGGCCACCGCGGTCCCAGATAAAGGAGAAGACATCTGGATCGGAGCGTTTCCAAATTTGCACTCCAATACAACGGGAGGATGTTTAACCTTTGATAACAGATTTAACTTGGGTTGGGACCACAAGGATGTTTGTTGATCCATAATGGTATTCGGTTTTAAACTTGTAATGCTCCTAGCCCATATCTCAGATATTTTCTAATTAATTTCTCATTCCAGGAATATACAAATTGCTCACTTTAATCGTAATTTAATAGTATTTCTGAAGCCTTAGAAAAAAGTATATATTTAGATTAGTAATGGGGTTTAATTAATGCTCTGCTGAAAAAATTATGATCCCAAAGTTTTTATACAATTTCCTAGTCGTATTAGCCCACGATGGCCTGGTGGGAAGTGCTCGGCTTCTGAACTGGAGAGTTTCAGGTTCGAGACCCAATTCTGTCGTCCGGGTCTGGTGCAAGCCGAATCCGTCGGGGCCAAACATCCTCCTGCTGGTGTGAGGTGGAAGTTTAGGTACGGGAATGTCCGTTCAGGTGTCGTTCTCGTCGTCTGACGGCGCATCAAAATTGCAAGGCCTGCCATAAAATAGCCCTAGTGTTGCTTTAAAACGGGACATTAATGTAACTAAACTACTCCTAGTCTTATTAGTCATATTTAGTAAAATAATGGCATACTAACATTTAGACCAAAAATTAATCCCCTTTTATGTTGACAAAACTATATAAGTTTTGAAGCTTTGAATCTCATTATTTTAGGCCAATCAATGATCGCTTCGAAGAGGCATTGATTATTGATTGGTGGTTTTATTTCTAGGCATCTGTTGAAATGATATAAAGGTACCTAAAACAATAAGATGAAAAACTGTAGAACTTGGTCAGTTTTGGTTGGAAAAGAGTGGAACTTTTTTAACGTTATTTCAGGACAATAAAGAAGCATAATTAGCGTAACTGAAAGTATTTAACTTTTAATTGAAAATTAACCTTCAATAATGTTTTTTTTTTTTTTACTTTTTTGATTCCAAAATAAAATAGGCGCAATGAATTTGGAATATATGCGAAGATTCATTTATATGCTGTAGAAAGGCAGTTTTTTCATTATAAAAATTTATTTTAAATATTAAATTATGCGAACCAGAAGGTATTTTTAAAATTATTTTGATCATTCTGTACATAAAAAAGAGCCAGCAGAATTAAATGATGTGTATTTTTAGAATGAACTTTTCAAGGAAAGAATATAAAATTCCTAACAGAGTTCGCCAATTTTTCACTCCGTATTAAGTCAACACATTGTGTGTAAATACTTTATTCAATTCTACTTTTCACCTAAATAGTCATTAGTTGAATAACTGATGAAAACAATTTCACTCTTTTTTCCCGTTGCTTATCAGCACGAATGAGATGATAAAAAAGAATAAAAGGGAAAACTAAAGTTAAGTAATTCGTGAAGAACCAGGCAAAAAAGTCATTTAGATTACATTTAACACATGTTAGAGACAAGCATGATGGAGTGCTTGGAGTTTTTAACACTAGAGGTGAAGATAGAAAGATAACTAGAACTAACTTCACCAGCACGAAATGGCAACGAACAAGGAAGAAAAAAAAATCGTTCTTTGTAGAAACATGAAAACAAAGCCTTCTTTTGTCATAAAAGAAGTTCTTCGAAAACTTTTAACTGACAGAAATTCTTTTTATACTAACGAATCAATTATTTAAATTTAGAAAAAAATTATGAGAAATGAAGATATAAATCATTTGGCGATAAACGTGCAGATGGTAAAATGTGATATGATATCAAATATATAATGGTGTGCTTGCAGTTTTTCACCTTGTGAAGATAGAAACATAACTAGAATTTCACCAACACGAAATGGTAACGAACAAGGAAAAAAAATCATTCGTTCTGGAAGAAACATGAAAACAACAAAGCCTTCTTTTGTCATACAAAAAGTTATTCGGAAACTTTTAACTGACAAAAATTCTTACACTAACGAATCCATTATTTCATTTAGAATTTTTCATTTAGCCAAAATGATGAAATTAAATAAATCAGAAAACGAATTTTTGTGTTACCCCATATCGTCTGCTTTTTTAGGCAATCAGTATTTCGAAATAAACACATATCGTTATTTATTTATTCTCAATGCCTTTTTGTAGATGCCGCCGAATTTCTATTTAAACACAATATCACAGTTGCAGTGATAAAATTATAAACAATATTTTATAAGCAGACGATAATCTCCATACATAAAACGCTAACATATGTAGCACAATTCTCATTATCGAATGGTAACAATAAAATAAATATAAACAAATCATTGGATGAAATTTCGGGCTGCTTCACTCAACGTTTTCGCAGTCGCATTTGAATTTTTTGCTTCTCTAAAGTAATTAATGGAAGTATAAAATTCTGCTAGAAATGTTCTGGAAAATGTTTGCCATATTACTAAGATGTGCATTTAGTCAGAAGAAAGGAAATATAAAAGAAATAAAAAAAATATTCTTCAAACAGAAAGCTTAATATCGAGCGCAAAAATAGGCTTAATCGTCACCGGATGGATAAGCGCTGTGGCTTAAATATTACAATTGTTGATATTATATTTTTCCAAATTCTTTCTTGTGAATTCAGGAAACAAAAGGGTGTAACTCATTTTGTTAATTTTAATTTATTCAGTGTTTTTTGCAATTTCATAGCTCGTTTGGAACTGTCAGTTAATCTCAAAAAGCGATATCTCTTGAAAGAAAAATTACTTCACCCTCACCTTGGGTCAAATATTTGCAAGAAATGTAATCCACTGTGCCTTAAATTATTTAAATAAACAATTTAAATTTTAAAATAATGAAAAAGTATTACATTTGTTTTTAAATTTCAACTATGTTTCACTACTTTTTCTCACACTTTAAAAAATAATTATAGAATTTATATGAACGAAAAAATCAAAACTTAATAGTATTGTCAAGAAAGATTCTATAAAATAAAAAGAACTGAAGATAAGATAACTGAAAATAATTGAATATGAATGCATTTATTAAATCTTTAAAGAATCAAGAATATATTGAATAAGTTTTTCAATAAGTAAAAAATAATAATTACTTTTCTGCTCATTTTCAATTACAGCTGAGCCTTAATTATTTGAGCATGTTGGAACTGTAATCGCTAAGGTTAATTGAAAACTCAGTTAGTATATCCTAATTTTTAAATTATTACTTCTTTCTTTTTGAAGCATTTTTTCAGAATTATTTAGTAGAAATCAAAAAAAGAAGTCCTTAAATACTATCATATAAGAGGATTCGCGAATTTTACTAATTTTCACTATTTCCTTTACATTTTCTCATCATTTCTTTAAGGATATTTTCACTCTCAAAGGCAAGAAATTTTCTAACACATTTATACTGCTTTTTTTTTTACTTTACCATGCACTAAGTATAGAGAAAGTATTATAATCGTCAAAAAATTCGAACTCGGAATTTTAAGAATCTCAATTTTTTAGATTTTCCTGAATTAAAACACACACACATTTTTAACATTATGCCTGTCTTTATGGTTGTGCTAGAACAAGAAACCGATGAAATTTAGTATGTGGCCCTTGCACCAAATTTGTAAATATCTATCAAATTTTGAGCAAATTCTTTTTTTGAGAAAATCTGTCTGCCCGATTATTCGAATATAAATTAACGCAATATCTGCAAAACAAATAGAGTAAGATAGGTAAAATGCAACACGAATTTTTAGAATGTATAGTGTAGACACCTATGAAATTTTGAGCCAAATCCAACAAAAGCTGATCATCTGTTGGTCTGACGACAGACTGTGTAATGATTCATATTTTCACCTATGTTTTTTTCGCAAATTTATTTAGATAATTTAATATTTAATTGAAAAAATAATATTTTTATTATATTTTTCGTTCATTGTGAGATTTCATCGTCCAATTCAACGTCAGATTGCTTCCTTTTATCGTTTTTGAATGTTTAACACAATTTTTTTTCTGTTTTTCTTTTAGTAAATTTCTTTCCTGAAAGTAATTTTAATAACTTGTGAATAATGATGCGGACAGTTTTTCATAAAGAAACAAAGCAAGCACTTATCACAAATCAAATTTACTCTAAATTATTCTTTCTCAGGAGAAAAATTTCATAATACATAAATTACTATCAAATAAATTAATATTTTAAAGTAATAAACAGAATAGAAAAGAAATCAGGTTTCAAATAAAGCTTCTGAATTATTTTTATTTGTTCTTTTACTTTTTTACTAAGAAAAACATATTTTTTTCTTGAGAAATAATAAAGTCGTGACGTGGAAAATTACATTTTTTTTTCACATAACTTTATTATCAATATTATTTTGTAGAATTCAAATTAAAAAAGCTTGTTAAAAGTACATTTAATTGGTAGTAGATATTGTTTACAATTCTAGAACATCAAATTTTTTAAAAAATTCATTTCAGAAGTCACGTTGCAAATTGGAAAAACGATAAAACGCTATTTTTAGCTACTACTTTGATTAGAATTTAGATTGAATAATTATAATGATTAAAAACGAAAATCACGGAAGCTGTTAATAAAGCAAACATCAAATGAACAAAAAAAAGTATAAAAATTCAAAATCGTTTGCATTTTGTCTAATCCTTCATTATCGAAACTCCACCTATAAGCTTTCAAATTCAGCAGCCGATTTAATAATGGAGGAAGTGAAATGAAAAGGTGTTTCGGTTCGAAACGATTATGCACCATGAGGCGTGAAATCGGATTTGGACAATATTTTGAAAGTGCAAGAAAGCATTTCTTTTTGATCTCTCTATTAAAGTGTATTTCATTGTGTCAGTTTCGAAAGTCATGTAGTTGCACTGAAGAGAATGATTTGTGAGTGCTAAAGGCAACATTAACAGCAATATGTAGTTCGTTTTTTAAATATCATATTTGAAAAACTGTATCAAGGAGAAATTCTAGAAATGGGCGCATATAAAGTTGATATCTGTCACTTCTGATTAGAATAAGTTGATCTGTTCGTGTAATAACTTGTCAACTTCAGATGAAAAAATAAACCAGGTGAAAAGAGAAATAAAAAAAAA
>JAPMOR010111524.1:257364-268863 GCA_026543865.1 Argiope aurantia
TTATATAATTAGTTAGGTTAGTAATTAGTTGGTAATGGTTATATAATCAGCTAGGTAAATAATTAGTTAATAGTAGTTATATAATAGTTTCGTTAATAATGATTAGTTTGTTTATATAATTAGTTAGAATGTTAATGGTTGAATTTATAGACCGAAAAATTCTCTTACTGCATTAGTTTCAAGATGCTGAAATTTAGACGCTAATTTTCTAATCTATTTTAAATATTGATAATATTACTTCTGTAATGAATATTATATTATTTAAAATATTACATATGTATTTAATTACTAATCATTCGATCATATTAATCAATTAAATATAAAAGTCATTTGTAAGTAACAAGCTGTGTGATTGTGAAGGCTTCAGAGCCTCGATGTTTCCAGGTTTAACTGTTTCAAGCTACAACTCAGAATAGCTACAATATGGTCTCGAAATCGTTGACTATATATGTCGAATTGGCATATAAATAGAAAAAAAAGAAGAAAAAAATGTTTGTGTCTCTACTGGGAATACAACTTCATTGTCTGTTCTTTGCAGTAGGAAAATTCAGAAACTGACACTGTTCCAATTTATCTGCCTCCTTCTTCTTTTAGCTTTATTTATGTATTAGTTTATTGTAATTTCGGGTAAAAAGAAACGGTTGTTTCAATATTATATTTTTCTGTCTAATGCTTCAGGCAAATTTTTTGTGGAAGGAGATAATTAATTTAGAATTAAGGTTCTACATTAGATTTTCAAATCAGTAATTTGGAGTAATTATACGAACAATTTAATCTTCTAATCTGATACAATTAAAGAATATAACAGATTAAGCATTTAACTAACAAGAATTTTAATTTAATTTAACAAAATATTCTCGTTCATTCTTTTAGTATAACAATGAATTAATTGCTTAAATGTATTTAAATATCGTTTGAACTACCGATCATCTCTAAGTTTAAAAATGTAATAAAAAAATGGAGTATAAATGTTAAACAGATTAAATGGTAAACAGAATATATTGCTTCTAATTTAATTATATTTTAAATCGTTTGCTTCAATGTTTTTTTATATTTAATTTTTTTTAACTAGAATAATGTTTTTGTTTTCATGTTCTTATTAATGTAATGGGATATTTTTTTGTTTCAAATTAAATATTGAAAATATTTCATACACAATTAATGTTGTCTTCGATAGAATATTTTAAAATATTTATTTTTGGTTTGCTTTCGGGCAGATTTATTAATAATTACAGATTTTCGCAAAGGAACATTTTTTTATACAGGTTATACTCGTTCCGTTTTTAGAAAATGGTTTTAACATTTGTTCAAAAGGAAACTTGAATTTATTAAAATAAAAACAATATGTTTAATAAACAACGATGCATTTTGAATCACTTCTAAATGAATGAAAAGTTCTATTTTAAATTCCAAATATAATTACTAAAAGTAAAAGACTATCATTTGCGGTTAAAATTTAGAATTTATGATTGAACTACTTTCTTCAGACTATTCTACGTGATGAATGACCTGAAGTCGGTTTTCAACACATTATAAATGGGTATCTGTGTTATAAATTAAACAAAACAACACACAGGAAATGCCATGTGTAGTCGGTCACATCGCTTGACAGACATCTGCGCCGCTGTAATTAATAGCTTGGTGCAACTTTTTAAATTTCAATTGCCACTTTACAAAACATTAAAAGAGAGAAATTTCAATCTAAATTAACGTAGCAGTAAAATACTGAGTCTGACACACAAATTTCCCATAAACATCCATTTTCTGTAGAGCAGAATTTGGTTACTCTGTGATATAATTGCTGTGACACGAATTTTGTCAAAAAAATGTCAATGACCTTTTGAACAAGATTTCCCTTTTGGTGTTTCAGCATAAAAAGTTGAATTTAGAGCAGGAATATTAGTTTTGAATAACTTTTAAGAGCTTTTAAATTCTATTTCAGAAATGAAGAACAAAATCGTTTTAAAATATGTTCTTTCTATTTAATTCTTTTGTGAGATTTTTGTAATAAAATCGTTTGGTATGAAAGATTTTTTTTTAATTGTAGGAAAAAATGATGATTTCACTAAAATAAGTTTTTTTTTATTGTTTGAGATTGCATTGAATATATTCTGCCTAAGGAAGTATATTTAAGTGATTATTTCATAAAAGCGCCTATAATGAGAAATAGTATTTCTATTTAAGAATTAAAAACATAAGTTGGATCTGAACAAAAACCGTATCTTAGTATACAAGCCAATATTCACAAAAGACTCAATTTTATGCTTTGAATTCTGTAAAAAATTATAACTGCGCATTTCAGCATTATTTTTTAAATATTATAAATAAGCATGTGATGCCAAACTCGCATTTTTAAAAATAAATATGGCTTGTGAGCAAATGCTATAATGAGACAGCATTTCCAGATACGTTTTTAAAATAAGCTCAGTATATAAATTTTGAACTTTTCAAATTTTTGAATAATGAGATTTAACCTGCTAACAGTCACTGTTCTAATTATAGGACAATTACATTTCAATTCTGAAGTTAAACCATTGTTTCCATTTTTATTTTATTTTTATTTTTATTTTATTTTTTTATTTTTTTTGTCTTAGAAAGTTTTTCCAAGTATTCTTATTCTAAGTATTATTAGAAAGTATTTTTGTTTAGGAGCATTTCCAAGCTCCTAAACAAATTTACTACTGACTTATTCCGACCAAAAATCAAAGTCTGAGTTTTGCCATTTCGATTTTTTTTAAATTTTATTACTTTAATTTACAGTTAATGGAAAGAATTCGAAATTAGTTTTCAACATTGACATTTGCCAAATAACATATATTTACTTTACTAAATATATATTTTATATTTACTAAAGACTTTTTTAGTAAATATATATCTTATATTTACTAAAAAAATCTGGTAGTATGTTTCTAAATAAAAGTTTATTATAGCAACACTGCTGATTTTTCGAGCTCTGTTAAAAATTAAAGCCAAAGCAATTGGTGGGGAAGATAAATTAATTTTATATCAAAATTATCTTAATCTTGGTTTTTTAATATAATTTAAAATAAGTGTGCTAAGATTAATGTTTTAATTTAAATCAGGCATTAATAGCAGATATAAAAAAATGAACCGATTTAGAAAAAAACATAATATTAAATTACAATTCTGGTTATAAAACTATTAGCCAAATCTTCCCCAATAATTTCATTTCTTTTAGAATTCTTCGTTTTTTCGTTAGAATTATGTCTGTTTGCCTATGAATACGATGGCTCGAAATGCGCCTGGAGCTAGACGGATAAAATTTGGTACACAGACTTTTCATTTAAATTGTAGATTTCTATCAAATTTTAAACGAACTTTATTTAAAGCAAGTCTGTCTGTCCGAATGTTCGAATATAAGTTAAAGCAATAACTACAAAGCGAAAAGAGATAAATGGATAAAACTTGGTACGCAGATTTAACATAAATGGAGTAGACACCTGTTAAAGTTTGAGTCAAAACCAACAAAAGGTTGACCGTTTGTTGGTCTGAAATTTCAGAAATCTGTGGTCTCGCTAGTTCAAAAACGCAATGACTTAAAAATATCAAATAAGATATGAGATTTTGTGACAACGAAGAAAGTGTTATGTCAAATTTCAATCGACTGGGAAAAATTTGTCTAAAACACATTTTATTTTTGAATACTATAAAACTGCATGCTAGAGACTAATCACCAAAACCCTCACCGAAGGTGATACAAATAGTTTCAGAAAAGATTATAAATCCCCGCCAAAGGTTAATATTTCATAACTATTGTTCACCAATGCAATGCAAAGCGCTCTCTAAAATGACAAGTTTATTTGAGAGTCATACGAGAAAATTTTGTGAAAACCATTCTCGCTAGTTTCTATGCTCAGTATAACGAACTCAGTATATAACTAAGCGAACCATCGGACGTAATGTCAATATATTTTCTAGTAAAGAAGTAAATAGATTTATTGCATCAAAAGATAGTGGGTAGATGGCGGGTATGCTGACAAGTTTGATCTTTTTAGGTGGATCTGTAATTATTCAGATTTTATAGCTTAACTTTTTTTTCCTTCTGTGTTTCATTAAAAAGTATATGTATGTTTGCAAGTCCATGCTATTAATAAATAAATTGGCGACGAAAATATATTATCAATGTTTTTACTAAACGAAGACATGCTTCAGCGTGTTTGGGGAAAACAGGACTTACCAAAAGATATGTCTTGTATAATGAAAGAAAACGGGGTGTAGTCTCCACAAAACGTTATCGCATACTCTCATAAACTTATGTCAGAGAACGCCTTACGTGGTATTGGCGTACAATAGTTATGAAATAGTTACTTTTGTCATGAATTTATTATTTTTACTAAATCTATTGTGTCATCTGTGGCGATCAATTTCCTGGCATGTATTAATTATATTCAAAAATCGAATGTGTGTTTTAGACATGATTACATTAAAGATTTAATGAAAGTTTAAAAGGAAATAAATTAAAGAATTGCATAGAGATCCAATCGTAATGTTAAAAAATTAAAATATGCGTGTCGCAATACGTATTTAACTTAATCTGAAATAAAGGTGTCTGTTATAAATTAAAGACATAAATTTATAATAAAAGGTTAAATGTATGACAAACATTGATGTGCAAAGAGCTTCTAGAAGGCTATCATAACATGAAAGGTCATCAACACATTGAAGAAATTCTACAAGCATGAGAGAAAAGATGATCTCTTTTTAGAAATTCCTAATTCCCACAAAAAGAAAAGAAACAATACTCTCTCATGATTTCAAAACAGAGCACCTGAATTTGAATTGGAGAAATGATAACACAAAAGTGAAATTCCCAACAAAAAATATTTTCATTTCCTGTCAGACAGAAAGGATCAAGTTTGAGAAGACAATACATTATCCGGAATTGCTTGCATATTTTAATTCCAAATCTGCCATCGTAAATTCGTTCGTCTCTGTCAAAACAAAAGGCGAAGATTTCTCCAAGGGTCTCCACCAAACAATGGAAACTACTTGAACTATAACCTACTTGAAGAACTCATTTTATCGTAAAGTTGAATTAGTTAGGATTCCCTAAACAACGAAATGGATAAATAATGGCTGAAATAACCTTGAGATTTCAACAGATGGAACAAACTTAGATGTTATTTTCTGTGGAAGCAGGGTTAAGTGTCTTGATAATTATTTGCTTTCATAATTTAAAAGTGGGGATCATTGTAAGCAAGGATAAAGACTTCCGGAGCAATTAAAGATTTGAAGAGGCGATTATAAAAGTCTTGTCAGATATTTGAATCGATAGCCAATAGTAAATAATAGTACTTGTTTATTTCCTGTCTATGGGAAATAAAAGATTACGATTATTTACTTGTCAAAGAATCGGAATTGACTGATAAATAATCAGGAGAAATGAATATGTAATTTATTGAATAAAATGTGCTTTGTCTCATGATGAGAAGCTTTACTTTTTCATGAATAATTTCTTGTCTTAGTGAAAGTGCCTATATCTAAAGAATTTTAAATTTCAGGAAGTAATTAATGTTAATTAAATTTCATTTATCGATTTTTCACATAAACTAGATTCACACGATTTTCGTCAAGAAGAGATAAACCGGTGGGAAATGGAGTGCAAATGTTATAAAGGATTGTTTTAATTTGTAACGATTTCAAGATATGCTTCATTATCAACTTCAACATTCGTAATAAATTATTTTCGTAATAAATTAACTTCTATTTGAAATAGGCCACTATAAATGCATATCTATATGCATTCTTGATCAACAATTAGATGAGAAAATTTCATGCCTTTGGCTATGTATTCGGAACTGAATGTAAAAGTGAGTTATGGAAGCATGGCTTAGTGGGTTGTTAATGGTTAATAATGTGTTAACTTGGAAATTTTAACTTAACCTAATAGTTGATTCAATGCATGAATTGTTTGTTACTTTCTCTTACACGTAGTATAGTGAAGGTATAGTAATCAGCAAAAAAATTCGAATTCGAAATTTTGAAGAATCTCTATGTTTTAGACATCATTATAAATTCGGACACGGTCATTATAAATCGAAGAGGGCTAGACAGATAAATTTGATGCACAGATTTAACATTTATAGTGGACTCGCCTGTTAAAGTCTGAGTTAAATCCAACCCTGGGTTAACCATCTGCCCGTTTGAATTTGCAGAAACATAGAAACGCGATAATTCACAAATGCAACGACATAAAAAAAAATTAGTATGAGATTTTGTAATTACAAGTGTAATTTTGTGCAAATTTTTGCATCAATCAATTGTAAAAAACGCATCAAAAATACAAATTCTATTTTTGGATACTATCACTATACATGCCAGAGAATTATCGCCCAGAACCTCAGCAAGGATGGCACGACGGATTGAGTAAAAATAGTAAATTCACGCCAAAGGCTAATATTTTGTAACAATTGTACGCCAATGCCATATAAGGCTTTTTCTGGGATAACACCTTTATTAGAGAATAAATGAGAAAAATTTGGGTTAACACTCCCTCTAATCTTAATTTATTATTTTACAACAGAAGGGAATGTTAAGCGAATTCAACGTTACTAAAACCATATACAAAAGCGAAGCAGGAGGAAAACAACTTGTAGCTTTAATAGAAATTAAGATTTTCATAACACATATATATAGATTACAAAAAATATAAACAAATTTTATTTGCATGAAGAATTTTGATTGAAAAGAAACGAAAAAAGTAGAAATTTTAAAACTGTCATGCACTTAGTGATTCAGTTGCAAATGGAATTAAATAGAGTTAAATAACAGTTGCTTTCAAAATATTTATTTTTACTTATTATGTTATATGAATACATATTAATATATTGTTCCTATCGTTAAAAAAAATCAATATCGATATTTTGATGAATACTTTTGTTTTAGATTTACATGAGTATAGTATAAACAATAAATTTGTTGGCATTATTTATGTCAACATGGCAATTAAAAAATGGAAAAAAGCTACACAAATGAAATTTGATATCTGTTGTTCTTTCAATTAAATTAGTAAACCTACCTGTTTGTCTTGTGTATAAGAACACAATAACTAAAATACAGAAAAAAAACTGCCGTCTTCACATCAAAATTATAGATCTGAATTTAATTTTGGAAAAAAAATCGGTGAAAAAATTTACAGAATATACATTTGATTCCTTACATCTAGAAAATAAAACTCGCCAACCATAATGAGAAATATTGAGCTAGTTGAGCTTTATGAAGTTTGATATTTTTACTGTTTTCCATTTGAACCAAGTTGAAGACGTCTTGCGGAATATACACAGCGTCCGACTGCTTTTTGTAGCTTAACTTTGCATTTTGCAGCAGAATATACTTGAAATCAACGACAACGGTCAATAAGAAATTCTCTCGCATGCCCCCTAATAAATATACTTAATTAGAATTATTCTGTATGTCAAGGAGGAGGGGGTAGTCTCGAATACGCCGATTAAAGTGTGATTTTGGAACAATGCTTTAGCGATTAATCGCTGGGATGCAATTAATGCTCAAGTGCCAGAAAACTGTCTAAGTATTTTGGTGGCAATTTTTCTGACTAACTGAACCCAACATTTGACATAGAACTACAATTGTAGTCACAAAATTACATACCTAATTTCAAATATTTACATCGTATTTTTGAGTCACCGTGTTTACATGTATGTAAAAGGCAATTTGGTTTAATTTTGGGCGAATTTAGTTTAAAATTTGATGCATATAAACAATTCAGATGTTAAATCTGTGTATCTTTTATTAATTCTCTTAATTTGTTATCATCGTGTTAACTTATGTTCGGAAAGTCTGAAATACAGACTTCCTTTGAGTGGATTTCATTCAAAATTTCATTGAAATCTTCAAATTTCATTATTATACCAAATTTCATCCGTCTAGATCAAAATATTTCACAGACATAATTTGAAATAAAAGTGTTTTTCGTACATAAGTTTGAAGTTTTTGACAAATATGAAACTTTTCCTGTGTATATAAGAGAAAGGAAAAAAGTACATTTTATCGATCATAAGAGAAAGTGATTGAAAATGAGAAAGAAATGTGGAGTTTTGACAGTTTTGTTGTTAATTCTTTAAAAAAAAAATCAAAAGTGTGTCAATCATTTTGATCAATGGGCTGAATTCACATGTCTCGTATTCCCACAGCCAAGGAGACAGGAAATCTCTTCTGGTATCCAAATGGGGATTATCCTATCCGATATTGTAATGCCACTTCCTTTTTAATACGATAATATTCATTGTTGACGTATTATTTGTAAACTGCATAATATAACGGCAGCGGTCACTGTCTCCCCTAAAATCTCTCGCATACTCTCACTAAAGTGTTATCCTCCATTCCCATATAAAAATTGTGGATCATGGGTAAGGCACAGAATGCAATGCACCATTGACGTTCAATAGTTACGAAATACCAACCATTGACACGAATTTAGAATTTTCATTATATTGTGGAGGATTGGGATGTGCAAGGGTAGAACCAGGAACCTTGTGGTTCGCAGCCCAGTAACATGACCACGATACAAAAGCAATTGATCGGGTAGCGTAGCTGTTAACTGGCTTATAAACTTTCACCACAATATATGTCGTGTGGTCATTAGCAGGATTTATAGTGGATTAATCCTGGGTATGCGGTTAATAGTATGGGAAAATCGAATTTACGTTTTGGCGTGTTGTCTTCGGTAGACTAAAACCAACATTTGACAAAGAACTGCAATTGTAGACTCAAAATCCATGCCAAATTTGATATATTTAATTGTTGCTTTTTTTTAGTTATCGTATTATATTATATTCGAACAGCCGGACAGATAGAATACCTCTGAATGAATTTATCATACAAAATGAAAGAAATCTAAAAATTTGGGGTACAGATTGTACACTAAATTTCATCCGTCTGTCTCAAAGCGTTTTTCAGTTATCTTTGTCAGAGACAGATATATAAACAGACAAACGGACATTTTTCAAAAATGTATTTTTTGAACTTAGGGAGGTCTAAAACGTGTTGATTCGATTTTTGACGATTGCAATACTTTCGCTATATTTCGTATAAGAGAAAGTAAAAAAAAAATTTTTAATTTCCCTACAGGGCAGACCATTGAACTGGAAGGTACTAGATTTGGCATAGTTACTTTTTGTGTAATATGTGCTCACCAGCGAACGGATTTTAAAAATCAATCAAAATTTCTAAATTAATTAATTAATTTAATTACAAATTAAATTAATTAAATTTAATTCAAAAATTAAAATTAATCAAATTAACCAAAAAAAACGAGTTTTATTAAATAATTTCTTAGCTTATTATGCACAGAAATCCTTTCTATGATTTTTTTTTTCTGTAAACACGTTTTGAAAATGTCTTTAAGAATATATTTCATTTTATAGCAATGCTTTTAATTATTTTACTTATTGATGTTTACTCGCAAATCTCGATAATATTAAATACATTTTTTATACTTGGTGTACGTGATCGTCTTTATATTATTAACTAGCCGCCTTTGGCGACCAGCCGATTCGCTAGTATTACCACTGACTGCAATTTTCAATTAAATATTTTAAGTATTTATTATTAAGTATTAAGTAAGTATTATTAAGTATTATTATTAAGTATTTTAAGTTATTTATTTATTTATTACCAGCCGGTTCGCCAATATTACCGCTCGCTACAATTTTCAATTAAATATTTTGAGTAACTGGTCTCTTAATAGATTCTCAAAAAAAACATTTTTAATCTTCAAATTTTGATAGTCATACCAAACTTATACTGTTGTTTAGATCGTTTCTTTCAATTTACTCTATATATTTTGCTAATTTGTTGTCATTTCCGGTAAAACTTCAACTTTAATTTAAAGTGGAAATGATGAAATTGCAATTAATATAAAGATATTTTTTAATAAAACCAAGCGTTTTATTTTATTTATCATCTTTATTGCTATTTATTTATTACTATTATTATTGAATATGAGTATTGCAAACAGAATATCTCGGTATTTAAGTCTTATGTGAACTACAAAATATTTTTGATAATTTATGTAATATCTCAAAGAATAATTCAACAAAAATTTCTCAGATTTAGCATAAAATTCAGTTTTTAGTTTTGCTTTCAAAAGGATTGAAATGAAATCAATAATAATATTTTGTTCCAGCCTATAAATATATTTCAAAAATTATGAAATGTAAATTTAATGCAGTAAGGTATCATATTCTGAGAAATATTCTGGACACACCAAATTTTAAATAAATGAATGAATGTTTCTATTTTCCACGATCAACTAAGACTTATTTATGAAGTTTTAAATGTTAAAAATTTAGAAAAACTCAACATTTTCATAATCTTAGGCCAATTATTCTTAGAAACCTGCGCGCTGATTGGCGTATTTTTTTTGAAACGATCGATGGAAAATCTAAAATTATCCTTTTTTTTTTATTGAATAGTGATATTCAAATTTTCATAAATCAGTCAGTTTAAGTGATTGATTTAGTTGAATGGAAATTAACTCTTTTTATTTAAAATATTAGTGTTTCAAGAGCATTTTGTTATTTGTGATTTCGACAGCAGAAGCTTTATGTAAAATCAAAAATTCGTTATTTATTAGAGCATTTATTGAATTAAGTTACATAAAATATAATCATTTTTCTATTTAAACCATTTTAGTAAATCTGATGTGTTCGTGCGTCAACAAAAATAGAAAGCAGACAAACTTATTATGAAACTAAATCTTATTACATTATAGATAATATTATCAAATTTACATCAACTTATTTTCATTCAAAATTCTAGCATCGTTTTTAAACAACAAATTAAAAGTTCCAAAAATATCACTGTTGCCAATCTGAATTTCACAACTATTTACAAAATAAAATTTATAATTATTAAAATAATAGTTTGCTACTTTTAAATAAAATATTTACGATTTATGTCGCAACAGATCTTTGTCTTACTAAAGGTTTACAAATTAGCTGTGTGGCCATGATTTGAATGGATATCTTGTTCATATTAAACAAAACTTGCCTTAAAATAAAACTTATTTATTGGATTAATAATATATAGAGTGTAAAAGATCATAAAAGAATTTTTCTTGAATTTATTTTTTAGAAAAAATAATATTTCATATTTGTTTCATTTCCTACAGACACGTGACGAAAATTATATTTTTACAGATTTCATTTCCAAAAAGATTTAATTTATTTTCAGTTAGAGCTTTAATCAATGTGATGGCAACACTTTGAAAAAAGCTATTTTTTTCTCCTGAATGCGAAACGTGCTTAATCCTCATTTTTATTTTTGACGAAAAAAATTATTGAAAAACATAGTTAAAATATTTATTTAAAAATTCATTAAAAATAGAAATTTAATTTTAAGATTAAAACAGTAGTATCATTTAAAAGATAAATTTTTTATCTTTAACTTCATGTAAAAATCTTTTTTGTGCGGTAATATTTTCGGCAGTTATAGCAGAAACACGTCAAAATTTCGCTT
>JAPMOR010111524.1:274417-284619 GCA_026543865.1 Argiope aurantia
ACTTAAAATATTTAATTGAAAATTGTAGCGAGCTGTAATACTGGCGAACCGGCTGGTCGCCAAAGGCGGCTAGTGTATAATAAATATTAATAAAATGTACTCAAATCCCTGGAGGTAGTCGCAAGTAATGGTGGCAATGGATAAAAACACAAAATATTACGATTACAAAAGAAACCAACGGGAGGGATCTCCTACAAACTTTTTCGCATCCGTCTCCCCTCATAAAATTGGGAACCTTGGGAAAGGCAATAAAAGCTTGGAGAAATCAAATTTTTATTTTTAGAGCTACCCATAAAGAGTTGAGTGCTTCATGGTATAGTAAAGAAAACCAAGTATTTGTTACTTTTAATCGGTAAGGAATAGATACGAAAGCCCTATTAGTGTGCGATTTTTATGCGATTAATTGCTATGATGGGGTTTAATACATAAACACCAGAAAATGGATTATGTATTATGAACACCTTTTTTTCAACAGAATGAATCAAAATTCAGTGCAGAATTATATTGTAGTCGGAAAATACAAGTCAAGTTTTATTTATCTAAGTCAGTGCGTTTTTGAGTTATCGATGCATGCATATGAAAGTAGGAACCGGCACATGATCATCCTTTTGACGGATTTTATTCAAAATTTAATTTTTTAGATGTTAAAACATATTTCATTTACCCAAATTGTATTTTTGAGATACTGATTCCACATACATGTGTACATACAGACCGATAAATGGTCACCCCCTTGTCGGATTTCATTCGAAATTCGATGTGTATTTTCTCTATAGATCCTATATCTGTGCACTAAATTTTACCCATGCTGCTCTTTTGATTTCGTAGTTATCATGTATTGGACAAACAAACTTCTCCTGAACGGAATTTTTTCAAAATATAACAGAAACCCACAAATTGGATTTGAAAACTATATACTAAATTTCATCCGTCAACTCAAGGCTTACAATATTTTTTTTTTTATCTTTTTAAACTTTGCATAGGAGAAAATAAAATATAATTGCAGACGATTTTGATCGCCGATTTGAAGACTGGAAGACGTACTGATGCACGGACTGATGCACGGTCGATAAACACTTGGACGCCTATGAATAACCGATAACACGCTTCAAGTTATCTCGTAGGAAATAGACTTCTTAAAAGATATTGTCTGTACGGCCGTGATAAGTCACATAAGATAATGATTATATATGCAAGAAAAATTTTAAATTACCTCATGAATTATATTCAATCTTTTTCCATCATTGTTATTAAATAAGTTATATCCATTTATAATCAGTATATTTGTTTGGAATAACCCTGTATTAATTTAAAATGAAAGATTTGTATTCAGTACCATGTTATCCACAACGAAATATTTTAAACCTTCCTTTATTTTCTCACAACAAACCAATTTTCTTTTCTTAAACATTTAAAAAGAGCAAAGCAAATAAAGCATTCAGTAGCCATCCAAAACCATTCAAAACATTCTCTCTGAAAACTAGAATACACAGCATGTTGCATCCTTGAAGTCTTTACATGATTCTAATTGTGCATGAATTAATGATGGGAAATAATTAAAGAACCTGAATCAAAGAAATCCATTTTACCAGAAATTTCGTTATTCTCTTTCTTGCAGTTGAATTCACGAGGAAAATACTTCTTCATTAGCATGTAAAATGATTTCCAAAACAATCTTTCGGCCCGTTTTGGGGGGGAAGAAACAAAATCATTCCTAATGGAATTAAAAATGATGCAAATTCGGATATGTAATTATGACTAATTTTTGCTGGATTCCTTTGTATTTGTGGAGGAAGTAATGTTGAAAGAGGCCACTCGGCAAACAAGGATCCACTAATGATATTTTCCCGCAGTTATTTCGCTTTTCATCATCTGTTGTTCCATTGCTGTCTTCACTTTTTCCGTTAATTTTCCATTAACCTCTGAACTCACTTTCCCTTCAAGGTAGAGATTTTTTGGGGATAAGGGTCGCTTTGTTGTAAAATTCTTCTTCCCGGCAGTGGCAAAACATGAAATAATTTTTTTCCCACCCCTTGCTACGCCTTTGAAGATCTGTTCATTAAAAGAGAAAATACTTTTGTTCAGAGAATTGTAGTTTCTTATTAAGAAAGGCATCAGTAATTCCTGTAATTTCCGTGTTCTCTGCATTCTAAACTCGCATTTAATTAGACGCGCAATGTTTTTATTATGAACTAGCCTTCTTTGGCTTGCAGCTGGTTCATTGGGAATATCGGTTGTTTTTAATTTCAATATTTTGATGGACACTTACACAGCATGAGGAGCATACTACCATACTAGTAACAAGAATAAGGTAAAGGATTTCACTAATTAATAAAAATAATGCAGGAACGATACCAGGGCAGTTGGGATATCATATCAGAGCCTCATATGAATGGCAAATTACAATTCAAATCTGGAAAGAGATTGTGTGAACCAAGTTCATCAAAGAAAGCTTTAGAAGTGGAACAGAAATTTTTTTCCTTTTGTATTTATTTGATTTTTCTCATTTTAAATTTCAAATTAAGCTATTATTAATTTTAAAGGGTGTAGCTGTATTCTTTTAATTAATTAAAATTTCCAGCATAACTTATTAACACATTCACTGCTATGGTTTACGCCTGAGATAAGGATCTTCTATTTAATTAGGTGAACACTTCTTCACCACCTCTTAATTGTACTAGAGAAAGGGTGATTTAATTAGATAGTGTTACGAATCACAAGCAAATCACTTGGTTAAGCAAGACCATGTAAAGTATAATATGTTCTAATTTAATTCTTATACCATGAGCCCAATTTAATGTGTTAGTGCAAATATTCTTCTTAAAATCATAGGTATGCAAACAAAAGGCGATTTCCATACAAACATGTTTGTTTTCAACACATGCAATGCTATATTCTCTAATAAATGTTTCATGCCAGAGAACTCCTTATGTAGCATTGGCATACAATAGTTGCGGATTATTAACTTTTGGCGTGAATTTAGCATTTTTACAGAATCTATTGTCCGATCCTTGGCAAATTATTTGGCGATTACCCTGGCATGCGTTTAATAGGACACGTTTTTCTTAATCGATTGAAACAAAGATTTGGCACAAAACACTGCTCACAAAACACTGCAGTCACAAATTCCCATGCCTAATTTGATATTTTAAGTCATTGTTTTTGAATTATTACGTTTATGTATTTCTGAATGTACAGACCGACAGACAGTCAATCTACAACTGGACTTGGCTCAAAACTGGACAGGTATCTACAGAATATATGTTAAATCTGTATATCAAATTTTATCTGTTTAGCTTTTTTCATTTTACAATTATCGTATTAACTTATATTCGAACTGTCAGACAGACGGAATTTCTCAATACAGATTTTTCCAAAAATGTGTTTTTCGAACTCAGGGAGATCTGAAACGTGGAGATTCGTCAAAATCTGAAATTCGATTTTATTCATGATTATTATACTTTCTCTATTACTACGTATACGAGAAACTAAAAAAGTGGTGGTCTTTGTTTTTCTATTTAAAAGCATTCATTATGATTAAATATCACCATGATATCATTGTATAGGTGGAATTAATAATTTAAAGAGGAAAATGGAGGAAACTGTGTGTTTTCGCAATTGACAATAATAATAGCTGCAATAAAAAAGTTTCTTGGATATTGAATAGTTTAGTAATCATGTCATGTTTGTTGATTATAACTGTATTCGTAACCATTAACACAATTTATAGAAAATGCACCTATAAAACATAGCTCTAAATGAACATATAATGTGGTTCATTAAACTTCTAAACCAAATTAAATCAAAATAAATAGATTTGCTACTTGTTGATATTTATCTGTTTTCTTCATTCTTTCTAAAGCCATTTAAGGTTCATTATTGATTCTAGTCACGTATTCTGATTTATCTCTCTCACAAATTTACCACTTTCTTGTAGTATGTTTCTTTAAATCTGTAACACCTGTTGTTTTACCATCTTCAACATCTTCGTTAATATTCCATTAACTTTTGAACTTGCATCTCTTTTATGATAATAGATTTGTGCGGATAAAAAGTTCTTTGCTGTAAGCATCATAACAAACGAATAAGTCTTTTTTTTCCTGCGCTGTATTTGAAAAAGTGTAAGAAAATTAGATCTCGAGATTTTGATGAGTCTGTACATATTAGATCTCCCTTAGTACGCAAAAAAAAAACTCTTTTTGGAATTATGTCTATGCATTTTTCTGTTGTCTGCCTATGGGCTTAGTAGCGGGTTTTCGACAAAGCAGCTGGAGTTAGGCTGGACGCAGGCGATTACTATTTTATTATCTTAGTTGCCAAATAAATAAATAAATTTGCAAAAAAAATGTAGTAATATATCATCAGGATATTTAATAAATTCTAAAATATCAGGATTTTAATAAAACTTTGTCAAATATGGATGATAATGTTCTTATCTCTTTCGTTCAGTTCATTTAGTCATCACAACATTTATAAACACTGAGAATCTACTTAAATAATGCTGTGTACACAAACGGATATTGCACTGTCATTAATCAGTCAGAAAATATATATAAATAAAAACGTATGCCTCATTCCGAAATAATAGATACAAAAAATAATTTAACCAACTTGTTTATTAATTATTCTAAGTTTAATATGTATCGAAATAGAAAATTAAATTGATTTGTTGATTTAAAAAAGGACCTCATAGTATTCGCTACGTAGGGCCACAAAATACCTAAACCCATCACTATGTCAGTCAGTCAACTCGATAATGCAAAAACACAACGACCTAGACACATTAAACTTAACATCAAAATTGTAAATTCATATAAAATTTTTAATGAAATTCTACCAGAAAAGCTTGGCCGTTGTTCTAACTTAAGCATAACGTAAAAAACTAAAAATTAAACTTCCCATGCAATTTTGTTGTCAAAATTGTAAATTTCAATCAAATTTTGAATCTAATTTTTTAGCGGGATGTTTGTAAGGATGCATTTTTGAGAGTGCCTGAAATGATAATTCAAAATCCTAAAAACCAATATCGATGAAATATAGTATGCTATGTACGGTATTGAAACTATTATCAGAATTTTGTATTCAGCTGGGTTAAAAGAGAAAAAAATCCAAAATGAGGTTCAGATATTTATTTTTTACTATTTCTAAAACATTTCAATATAAAATGTCCCGTTAATTACTTTCTGTTATATGAAATGTACCAAAAATATATTGTAATCATCAAAAAATTTGAAAAGATTTTGACGATTCTTCATGTTTCAGACCTTAGTCCTCCTTTTCAAGCACAGAAAAAAAATGCAAGGGGTGGGGGTTGTAATTATATCCGTCTGTCTATAAATAAGACAGATATATCAAGCGGATCAGCTAGACGGATGAAATTAGATACACGACGTTTCCACCAGATTTGCAGATAGCTTGCAAATTTAGAGCGAAGTGCATTCTGGCTGTTGAATATAATTTAACACGATAACTATAAAATTAAGAGAGATAAATGGATAAAGTTTGGTGCACAGATTTAATATCTAACAGGAGGATCCGTATCAGATTTAGAACAGGATATATCAGAGAGTTAATCATTTTTCTATCTGTACTTTTACATGCAAATAAACGAGATAACTCAAGAACATAACAGCTGAGATAAATGAAATTTGAACCTCATTTGTCAAAAAGTTGACCGTTTATCTGTCTACTTTCACAAGCATGTAAGCGGGGTAGCTCGAAAACGCAAGGACTTAAATAGATAAAATTCGTATATGATTTGGGTACATAATCCTAATTCTGTGTCAAATTTTTGATTTTAATCTATCAGAAAAAAATGCGTCCAAAATGCATCTTCAGTTTTTTTTTTGTTTTTTTTTTTTTTAACTTATTGACGGCATCCCAAATTGAATCCGCAAAGATCGTATACTAATAGGTTCTTGCGTAACTATAAATCGCCAATGATTAATAATACGCAAGTGCATTAATTAAGTTTAGTTATATTAACGTCCCGTTGTAAAGCAACACTAGGGCAATTTTGGGATGGACTTCGTAATTTTGAACCACTGTCAGATGATGAGGACAACTCTTGAGCTAGCACCCCGTCCTCCAGGACGTTTGGCTCTGACGGATTTAACGTGCAACAGACCCCCTTACACGACGGTTATTCGGTGGAATCTGGTCTCGAACCTGAAACCCTACAGCTCACGAGCCGAGACCTTACCACCAGACCACCGCGGCCCAGTGCATTAATTAAAGAGAATGCAATAAAGTTTCGAAGAGAGCACTCGCGATTGTTTTAAATCTAGAGTAGAATGATCCTGCTGATTTTGTACTTATTTTTTGCAGCAAAGGCATTTTGACATGCTACGCCAAGTTTATGGAGCAAAAACAGGATCAACGTGTTAAAATATATGCTTAAATAGCCTAAAACGGGTTAAAGTTTTAAAAACACTTTGTAAATACTGAATGACATTTAAAACCAAAGTACATTTTACCAGAGCTAACAGCGAAAGCGAATTAAAATGACATTGGAGGCCAAAAATGCCTAAAGGTGATTGGTAGTGAGCAAGTAAACCAACGGTGACGTAAACCATATAGGTAAGGCTCTAAAACAGAATGGAAATAAACAATTAAAAAAATTGAAATATAAATATCTATGAAGAAGTTCAGAATGTTGGTTAAGGTAAAACCATGCAAAATAAAAAATAATAATAATAATGCTAAATGATTTTATATTCAGTAGGTATAATGCATTTCCTCTTTTCTGTCACATCCTGCTGGTAAAATAAGATTTAAACATCAGAAAGGGCGGTGGTGTCTGTCCTTCCATTTTCTCACTCACTTAGACAACGTAGCACCTTATGTTCTGTTTGTCGATTTTCAACATTTGCTTTCTCCGGGCATATAACGGAAGTTGGAATAGAGTAAATTAAAAAGGAAGTAATAAAACTCCATATGGTAACTCCTAAGTATGAGCGCCCCTCCCTCTCCTGATAGCCACGTATAATGACGCAATATGAGATATTGTGTGCTTCTTAATATAATGAAGAAAAGTGAGGCATTTTTGAAGCCTTCCTTTCCTCTGAAAATCTTAAATCCACAATCCTTTATGCAAAATTTCATAAATAGTATATGGGAGCCCGAACTTCGGGGGAACTATTTAAATACGAATCACATAATGATTACGTACGAATATTTTTCAATCTTACCTACTTGAGAATCGGTCCTTTAAATAAAAAAAATCATGAATTCACTTAGTTTAACATTTTATTCGAATTTGTTAACACAGTAATTGCATTGTTGCTATTGCGTGTGAGCTGAACGTATTCATATTCGGATAATGTCATATAGCGCCACTTCACTAAATTTTGAGGTGCCAGTAAGGTTGTCAACCTATGCAAGTACCACAAAAATTCGCGAGATGGCGCTATATGACATTGTTAGCATGAGAGAAGATAGAAAAATGCTTCAATAGTAAATTATAAAAAAAAAGGTTGGGGGGAGGGTTACAATAGCTTTTTTTCAGGAGAGACATCTATATAGATAAATGCATTTATATAGATAAATTTTAAAAAAAATATCTAAATATAAAATTTGACCAAAATCGTTACAGCTATTTCCGAAATACAAGATTTTTTTTTTACATATATTAAAAAATTGCTCGTTTAATTTCATTAATATAAGTAATTGGGTTTTTGAGAGACCATTTCTATATACACGCGGGTCAAGAAATAGCCTATCCTTAAACAGATTTCGTTCAAAAAATGTATCACACATATACAGTTTTGGCGATAAACCTGTATAACGTATTTCATCCGTATTGGTTTTTGCGCTTGAGTTAACCTGATTTATATGTATAAGGACAGATTTCCTTTGGTTGGATTTTGTCCAAATTTTCATAGAAATCTATACGTTTGGGGCGAAGCTTATGTATCATATGTTATTGATCTAATTAAATGTGTTTTTGAGTTAAGTTCAAAGGATTGTCAGAATTTTATCAGGGTGGGGGGTCGTCTCCCTGGAACTTTCCCCGCATACTAAAAAAAATGCTTATTCCCCTCTCTGCCCGCATATAATTAGGAGCTTTGGTTAAGGTCGTGAACACTACGAGTCCTCAGATTTTTATTTTCAGAGTCTCGTATAAGAGTTTTGTGCCTAATATAGTAAAGAAAACTGAATATGCATTTTGGATGCCTTTTTTTTAAACGATGTAAACCAAACTTTGAGACATATTTACAATTTTTATAATAAAATAGCAAACAAATTTCGTAAATTTAAGTCATCGAGTTTTTTCGAATTAGTGTGTTTAAATACATATGAAGATACAAGTCAAGAATTAGTAAACCTTTGACAAATTTGATTCAAATTTTGATGTAGATCCATATTTTTGATGTTAAAACTGTGTTTTCCAAATCGTTATATTTTAAATTTTTTGCTCACGTTTCCGTGAATATGAAACTGCAGACTGGCAGAAAATCAATTCCTTGCCAGTTTCGATTTAAATTTTGATTCTAATATACAGTTAAATGATTAAACCTTTACCAATTGTTTTTTCCTTGTTCTTTATGCTTTGCACTTATCAAATACTTGGACTGTCAGACAGATTTCCTCTCAATGTATTTCGTAGGAAATTTGTTTAGAATCATATTTAGAAACTATAAATTCGATGAAAAGACCACATATTGAATTTATATATTAGCTCAAAGTGTTTTTAAAATTATCTAGTTCACAAGCAAATAGACAGATACAGTCAGACTTAATTTCAAAAACGCCTTTTCCGAATTTAGGTCTGAAACGTTAAGTTTGAGTTCCCAAGGTTCGATTTTTTGATAATTATTACTCTTTAATAATTCTATATGAAAATATAAAAATGACACCCCATTCAAAACGTTTCAGTATATTTAATAGGTTCAATGTGCAGCTAAGCTATGAAACTGCTCCGACTTAGGAAAAAAAACGTGGTTTCTAGAAATGGATTTAGGCAATTTAGTATCTCAGCGACACATTTTTCCAGCTGCAAAGAAATGATGATTGAAAAAAGCTTATGAACCTCTGCTTTAAAAATAGGACAATGAAGTAACATTCTTAACAGGTAGCACAATGTTCCATCAACACAAAATTATTTCAATTTCTTTCTCGATTTCGTTTTAGCCACGATTCTATTTCATTCCCGTTAGAAGTCGGAACATATAACAGTCAAACATATTTTCCCAAACAGGTCATACACATTGTTTCCTACAGTTTCATAAAATCTTTTGTTTTCTTCATTGTTTAGCTGGGACCTGTCAGGAACCACCGATCATCGATCACGCCACTTAAAGTAATAGGCGATTGTAAGGAAGCATACCTGTCAAGTTCTATTTCAAGTACTCAGATCGATCGCTTTTAAGTAACATGTCTCAGTGGTGTACGACCGATTTGAACATTGAGTAACAATGATCATTTAGCTGCAAGATGCAGGAATTTACAATGATGAATATAAAAACTAAGACATATATATATATACTACAAACAGACAATTGTGACGGTTGAATTTATTATCTCATTAATTAGCAGCTATTTTAATAATATAGGTATAATAAATAAAAAAAATAGCGGAAATGTTTTGTCTTGAGCTTTCTCTTATTCGAACCCATTATTACCCGTTGTGTGTTTATCTTTCTAAAACAGAAATCCTAGGCATACTGCAAAATTACGTAAAATGAATTATAGTTATAAAGACGAAATGTCTTTAAGTACATATAGTGGAGTTACTAAGAATAAATCTCAATTACCTGCATTCACTGTGATAAAATAGGTAATTGCATGCTGTGTCAAAATAGTACATGACATTTAGTTCTTCAAACACTCTACACTAATTTATCACAAAACATCACCTACACCTTCGTTCATTATTTTAATAGGCCATATTTTTTTAATAACCTTGTAAAGTTGAGATACGTATTTATAATATCACTTTGCATAGTTAAGAAAGCTGAGTATAAATACGTAATATTTTAGTAATTTACAGTAGGCCGAAAATTTGAAGCAACTTTACGAGTTTGAAAATATATAATTTGATGCATGTCTACGAGTTTGAAAATACAAAATTTGAAGCAGCTGTAAGGGTTTTAAAACAAATAATTTGGTGCAGCTTTACGGGTTTGAAAATACAAAATTTAAAGCAGCTGTACAGGTTTGAAAATACAAAATTTGAAGCAGCTGTACGGGTTTGAAAATAC
>JAPMOR010111524.1:284629-403096 GCA_026543865.1 Argiope aurantia
ACGGGTTTGAAAATACAAAATTTGAAGCAGCTGTACGGGTTTGAAAACAAATAATTTGGTGCAGATTTACAAGTTTGATAAAATAACAAATATAAGTCGTATAACAAATTTCACATGTTGTTGCTTCAAATTTTGTTATTTTATCAAACATAGTATATAGATTTATCATGAACACATATTCAATAATATCCAGATCGACAGATGGTCAACTGTTTGATGGTTAAGGCCCATTATTTTTATCTACAATTTTAATGATAAATCTATATACTTAATTTCATTCATCTGACTATTTGTGTTTTTGAATTGTCATATTCACATGAAGAAAAAGAACAACAAATTTCATGAATAAAGTTTTGTATATTTTTGAATGATCGTGTTCATACACCGATAGAAGAGTGCTCATTTAATGAACAGAGGAATCAGAGGAACAAAAATTGCAATGGATCATAGTATCGCAAAACACACTAACAGTGTAAGAAATCGCAAAGAAAAAAAGAACTCACTCCGATTTTGAGTCTAGAAGGCATTTTTGACACATATGAACCACTCAGTAAGGCAATGGATAAACCTCATGGCAGTATACTTTGGAAATTTTAACAGATTTAAAATCAACGTGTTGGCAGGAATAGTCGGTGATTATCTCTTAGATCGCATTTTCTCCCCGAACGCTTGCATGGAGCAATGTATTTTCTTTTCTTCAACACGTTTTCCCAAATACATTGAGAAGTATGCCTGCCGTATTACAATGAGGCAAGGATTCGTGCATCCTTCCATTTTTTTGGCGAAGTGCGTGATCATCTCGGTACTATATACTCATAGAGGTGGAATGGAAGTGTGGGCCCATATCTTAGCCTCCAAAATTAATAACTTTCAACAACTTAGCTTCCACATTCGTCGGATCTCCTTCCATATAACTTTCTCCAGAGGATAAAACAGATTATCTGATAACGCGGATTGTCGTCGCATTGACAGGCATCAAAAACGTACCTGATATCTTCAAGCGAATCTGGAAATCCTTCTTACGTCGTTGTAACTAGAACCAGGATATCAAAGGCTGACAATTACAGCAACTGTTATAGTGGTTAATGAAATAAATTTTTTGTACATATTATTGTACTCTTTATCGTTCCAACATAACGTAGAAAACTGAATGCGCCATTTTCTGCCTCTCAACGTGTTTTGCGCAGCCATGTTCTGTTACAACTTTTCTTTCTCTCGATGCAGTCTAAAAAATCTCTGTTTGTCGGTCCATTAACAGAACACTTTGTATATATTTTTGTGCACACATGGTGTTCTGTTAATGGACTCTTTAAAATACATTCTCATTTTGTGTAAAAATACAGAAATAAGTATGTAAAAGGTGTCCCAAAATAAACGCAAGATTTGAATTTGTCACTATTTGCACAGTGTGTCAACCCTATTAAAAAATCATTTGACAGCTGATAATTTAGGGTTAGTAAAAATGGAGTGTTATACGATAGAACAACGTGTTTTCATTGCCGAACAATATTTCAAAAATAATGAAAGTTTGGCGGCCGCAGTTCGAAAATTTGAGAATTGCCCTCCTAGAATGGTGCAATTTAACACAATTGTATTTCTTTTTATGGGGCTATTTGAAGTCAAACGTCTATGCCAACAAACCCACAAGCACGCGTGCATTGAAGGATGAAATTCAAAGCTGCGTCAACGAAATGAAGCTACATTAAAGAAAAGTGATCATGGAAAATTTCGGCTAAAGAGTGCGTATGTACCAGCAAAACAGTAGAGGCCATTTGCCCTATGTGTTATTCCATATATAACCCTATCCTATGTAATTTACGATTCAATAAAAATCTAACAATTTAAAAATAAAAAACTGTGTTTCTTATTTAATTTAAATCTTGCGTTAATTTTGGGACACTCTTTATTTTTCGTACTGAAGCGGAGATTCATAAAATTCTCGACTTTCGAATTTTTACAATTGTGTAATACTTTCTTCGAATGCATCAAATATTAGGCAAAGAAAAAAAAATTAGCCTCAGCAAATGTTAAATTTCTTCTCTCTGTTCAAATAATTTTAGAAGAATACATTCATTCACTTTCCAAAATAATTAATTTTTGTTAAAAATGTCATGTGTGTTCATATTTCCATTTACATAAAAACATTATTAACCCTCTTTATAAAGTGGCATTTCCCAAAAACAAATAGTCAAATGATTTAAATAAAGCCTCTACTATAGAAAGCTTTATTTCCCCTGGTGATGAAGTGATGCTTATTCACATTCAAAAAGTTTAAGTGAATTATCAGCAACAATTTATTTTCAATTATTCAAGTGAAAAGCCTGGCTTTTGAAATAATGGAGTCTTTTGCATAGCGGATATGAAGTCAAAGTCCCATCAAAGCTAATGGAAGTTACTTGTAATTGATTGTTGTAAGCTGTGGAAGACTCCAGTCTCAGTAAAACATAAGGGCAAAGGGACAATTTTTTTTATTTGTTCAAAGTTTGTATGCAAATTTTTTTCGGCATTTCGTTAGGAAACATGACATCTGACTGATTGGAAAAATTTCAGAGGCAGATTTATTTGTCTTCTAATAAGAACACAGAAATTTCCTTAAAAAATGGTGATCTTTGTAGTTGTTTTGAGCATTTTTGTTTTTATATTTTGTAAAATTAGACTTGTATTGTTTATGATCCACGAAGTAACAGATAACCAAAAATAAAACTAGAAAAAAAATTAAAGGTTTTTAAAAACAATTTTTAATTACTATAATAAAAGGGAAAAAGAGATAATTCATATTTTTAATTAATTATAAAGCCATAAAACTGTGATATCAATAAAATATGGTAAGTGGACCCAAATTTCAGTCATAGTTATATACTATATATATCATAGTTCAAATGAGTCATAGTTATTTTTATTACCTTGCTCGAAATAAAAAAAATTACTACTTTGTAAAAATAGTAATATTTTTACAAAATAGTAATATAATAAATATTATTTTGTTTAAATAGAATTAAACTGTTATATAGTTTAGTACGATTTAAACAAAAGGACTTTTAATATAAGATAAATCTTTATAACGTAATATAAACAAAACAGTTTTTGATCGCAGCATCTATTATTGACTTATAAGTGTCCGCTCCTAAAAAATATAATTTATAGTTTAATTGCTCTTTTATCTCCGTATTTGAATTAGCTGTTACAACTCAGGGAATCCTTGTATTCCAATTTTTTTCTTTCCATCCTTTCTATGAAATTATAGCCTCATTCCTATTATTTAGGGCTCTAATAGTCAAACTTCGAAGTACTATTCTCTTCTTTTAAGTGGCCCTGCGCCTTAAAACTTGATTCTCTGTAAAAAAGCAGTATAAAAAAGCAGTTTTTCTCCATTATGGTTTTTTCTCATCATAAAAACAGGACTAAATCTTCAATCGTCTTACACAATAATTATAATTATTTAAAAATTCTAATAGTTTGAAAAAATTAAATTGCACATTGCATAGCAATTAAATTAACATCATCGGATTGCTGTATGTATTAAAGGGTACATCTGAGATAAATAAAAGCGAAGATAAAAGTGTGCCTTGAAAATTATGTCAGAAAAAATACAATAATGTAATTTTGACATTGGCAAAAACACAGAAATGTAAGATTTGATGAAATATTAAAATTGGTTTGAATTTGATTATAATAGAAAACATTGTCATTTTAAAAACATTACGAACTGTGCAGAAAGAGAATTTCTAAAATTTTATTAGAATTAAACGAAAATTGCATGATAATATTATTCGAAAATAAGTATTTGCTCTTCAAGATGGCATGAAAATCCTTTTCGTATAACACTTATATTAGTTATTAGTAAAACTTAGTAAAACTGTTCGCCGCTATGGGGCTTTCTTGTAATGGATTGACAAATATTCACTTGTAAATTGTGCTTTATATTGCAGATTTTTAATGAATGTTAGCAAATTTCTTTTTAATAATGTTCATAAAGACTTAATTATACCCTTGTAGTATCATTTTCAGCACTTCACACTTTTATGATTTTGTATTAGCTTCTGCATTTTTAAATATATATATATATTTCTCATCTTGAAGTATTTAATAGACTGCATAATTTATTACCATATTTAATATGAAGTTCTCAATTTTCGGATTAATCAAACTTACTTGAAGGTCAACTGCTGCTTAATACGGAAAGGTTTTCAAAATTTTAATTAAATTTATAGTTAAAAATCAATCAATTTCAGCGTTTTTCCCTCAATAATATCAAAGCATATTAGCTCATAAAAACTTTTTTGCACTACTTTAAAACTTATAATTCAGATTTCATTTTTACTTGTGAGCAGTATTTTCTTTAATTTCTTAAAATTAAGATTTTTTAACTAATTGTCAATACAATATATTTTTATCTTTCTTTCACTATTGAAATGCGCGGGAATTTCTTTAATTGTCGAATTGGTTCTCACCGTTTATTCTTTAATTTTTTTTAACAAAAATGTTTAGTTTTTCCAAAAAAAAAAACAAAAAAAAGTAATTAGGATTATGCAGAATTATTCTATTTACTCGAAAATGAGCACATTTGGCAAAAAAATATGTATATTTTACGATAGTACTTTTTATGATACTATATAAATAATGGATTTTATAGCTTTTATTAAACTTGACATGTTTCTTTTTTTTTAATTTACCGTTTCTGAGCTTAAAATTTGTAATTGATCTTTACTCAATTTCTGATTATAGATTGCTGTATGTTCTGGATAAAAACACAATAATTTTATCTTTTCAAATTTCAACCTTTGTCAAAATTAAATATTGATTCTTTATTTTAAAGTGCCATTTAATAAGAAATGCGAGTAAAAAAAGTGTTTCAAGATTTCATAATGTTAATAATTCATTACGAACTACACTTAAAGAATAAAAAAAGAAAAACAAATGAGACTATATTTTTTAAAACGAATTTTTATAAACGTGCTAAAAATTTTTTTAACTATAAACACTTAAAAGTCCTGAAAGAAAATGAGCCACATTGGATATTATAAAAGCATATAATATTCTACTTTTCAACATACTAACAAAAGTGGGTTCTTAAAACTTTTATTATTTTTGTAACTGTACTGACTAGAATTTGACATGCCTTTTTTATACCTTGGGAACATTATGTGTCCTTTTTTTCCCAATTGCTGTAAATGCGTTTTTGCAAATATAGCCTCTGGAAACTACCGATCAAGAAATAGATAATTGAATAAAAGGCATTAATATATGAAATAAATCAAGTTTATCTCATTTGCTAATGTATAGATAAATATTTACAATCCATTACCTTATCGAGTTACCTTTTGTGTCACGACATTTACATCGAATAAGGCTTGAAAAAGCAGAAAGGTTGGCAAACAAGAACTATTTGCTTCCATTTTTCAGCTGAAACAATCATTAAGCTTAATTCAAGCCACTCGTAACATTGTATTTAACTATATTTTAAATGTAAAGGGTTAATGGTAGGTTGTAAACTGTCCGTCCAGTAATGCCTCAGGAAGCGAGAGACTAAATGTATGGCCTCTAGAGAGCCCATTAATTTAGACGCGTTTCATTTAAAAGAAGTGAAGCCTTGATTTCGTGATTAAAATAAACTATAAAGCTTTTCTTCTATTCCCCGACACAAAACGAACAATGTGTCTAAATACGAAAGTTGTAAAAGTACAATTTTATATCAAAGATTTCAAATATTATACTATAATTCAGTTGCATTGAAATTATATTTTAAAACTCATTATTAAGTATAGAGATCGTTTTATCTGTTAAAAGTATCTAATTTAATCATTTTAAGAAGTTATAAATATTTTTGCTAAATGAAGAGGCAAATGATAGCTTTATGTATGTTTTCTGAGAATCAATTTCTTTAATACGTGACTACTATTCGGGATGAAATTTTTGAAAAGCCTTTCGGAAACATTTATATTTTTTAATATTTAAATGAAAAAAAATTTCAAAACACCTTTGAAACCAAAATATACCAGTTAAGTGCCAAAATGTTTTTAAAAATTGGAGGAAAGGGAATATTTTTTTGCTAAAAAGAGATATAAAAAAAATTTCCTAGTTTAGAAATTTATCAAATGATTTGCTTAAAATTTGGCGATTGCTTAAGGAATGTATTATCTAGTTCCTGAGCTAAAACACAAACTGTATTTCTATCCATTCTTTAAATATTGGCGTTTGACTGTTAAATAACACGAAATTTTCAATTTTTTTCACATTGTGAAGCACTAAAAAATATTTTTAAATGAATAGATTACTTAATCTCTAGTTCCAGAAACTTCAGAGCATATTGAGAAATTATTATACCAACTTTGAACTAAAAATATGCATTAGATTTTATTTTATGAAGTTTTTTTATAAGAACATTCTATTATATTCTATATTTGAGAAAATAAATCATGTAAAACAGCATTAAAACATATGTAAATGAAAATATAAAAATGTGTGACTCTTCACAAAAACAGAAACCAAATTATAACGGTTTTATAAAGATACCTGTAAAAACATTAAAAATAGTAATTAAAAAAATCATAATTTCGTAAAAAATCGACGTTTTAATGTAGTAAAGGAAATAATTTTATCTTTCAAATGCTGGAAAGTCAGAAAATCCTTTCTGTAATCTTTATTTAAGAATTTTTTGATTAAAAAAAAAAAGAAACTTTATAAAAAATTTTGAAGCGGAGGTATTTTTTTTTCGTTGTTATTGAAATAGCAGAATTTACCGTGATACCAGAAATACCGTGAATGTATTACATTTTCATTTTAAAGAATTAGAAATACTTCAAATCTTTTCTATTTATTGCGTCTTCTAAGGGTATAATTTCAAGGGTTAATATAAAAAAGGCCTTTGTGTCTATGTAAGCTTATATGTATAATTCATCATTCTATTTATTGCAACTTTATGAGCTGCATAAACAAGCTTGCATTTTATTGAACAGTAGAAACGTCATCTGGCATTTCTTCTACCATCTCAGAATTTATATCAAAGAACGATTCCGAATTACAGTTAATCTAAAGTACGAATTACATTTAATCTAATTTTCAGCTCTGATTATGCTGTTGAATATTTATAAATACTAGCCGAATGCATTAATAAAATGAATTTTGCCTAGTTATTTGAATGATTTGATAATCATGAATTCAGTTGAATCAATTTATTGCAAATTTGAAAGTGTATATACTACAAAATGAAAAGGGAAGAGAAAATCCTGCAACGAAATTAATGTTTGGTTAAAACTCGCGAATGACTGTTTTGATAAGGAGTTTGAATTCCATCAGAGCATTTAAAAATATTGTTAAAATAGATAGTATATAAAATTGAATTTAAAATATCATTGAAATTACGGGAAAAAATTGTACGAAAATGAAATTGGTATTGTTAAAAGTTAATGTTTTAAATCTTAAGACAATATAAAGATTATTTTAAAAAAAAGAATTGTTTTGGAATAAATGAACTTTACTTTCCAAAGAAAAATCATAACAATTATTTATCTCATTTATTTATTTATTACAGTTAAGCCTATTTTTGCGCTCGCTTAAACTTTGTTTGAAGTCTATTTATGGATTTCTTCTTTCTCAATTTTCCTTTGACGGAATATACTTTTTGAAGACACTATCAACCATCCAGAACAATTCTAATTATATTTTGCAACCCCATTGATTAGCTAAGCGAAGCATTGGATTTAATATAGTTATCAAAACTTTCAATGAAGCAAAATTCATTAGATGGTTTGTTTACATTCGACTGTTACCATTCAACATTAAGTAGTAAGCTCTATTTCTGTGCCAAGTATTTTAATGTTTTGTGTATGTTACGGCCAAAGCCCGAAAGCGGCCAATTCGCGTTTTGCCAACATTGCTGTAAACTTACCGGCCAATGTCCGGTCTTTTCTTGATTTCGGTCTTTGGCCGGCCAATTCGCGAAGTGCCTTGGGACGATCGACCAAAGTAGGAAGAAAGAAATCGAGCAGATTGTTTTACACATTGTTAAAAATGAAGTATTTAAAAATGAGTAAGTACTTCTGTGTACTGCTTTTTTTTAAGTACAATTGTTTCAGAAACGAGTTCAAATATAAGTGACACCTATGAGTTAAGAATAAGCTTGTAATATATAAAAATATGATCTCTTGTTATTCTGTTCTTTTATTAAAGCCTTAATAGAAATTATTCAGTGAACGTATATGTTGTAACAACGTGATAGCATGAAGAATATTAGATTTGCCCCCTTCAAAATGACGAATTATATCTTGAGCAAATGCGTTGCGCATCGTGTATGAATACAAAGGCAAATTTAGTTCTCAATTTGTCAACTACCTTTAAGGGTGATCTTTAGTCTTTTTCTGCACATAGACCTAATGTTAAAGATCCCAAATCACATTGTCTCTCGAAATATCGTTTCAAAAATATGAAATTTTTTGCAAAGGCAAATAGCAAATATAAGGGCTAATTAAAACAAATATGAAGGAAAAATAGTTTGGGCACTCTCCTTTCTACCACATGCACGCAGTCACACCTGAAGCGTCAGATGTGCCGCCTACCGATCAATCTACCATTATCATATCGGGCTTTGGCCAAGGATACCCAGCCACTTCGTGAAATGGCCAACCAAAGTAGAATATGCAATATTAATTTCAAGAATTTCGGACTTTGGCCAAAACGTGAGTAGGCCAGACAATTCGCGCACTTCGGGCTTTGGCTGTAACATATATATAAATACCATAGTAACTAGCAGTTACCTCCTAAATAATCTATCTGTTGCTTATTGATTAGTTTCTGTGTTATTTTTTTATTATATTTTATCCTTTCTTAAACATCAGCATCACTAACTATTTATATTTTACATGTCTCTGAAACAACTGAATTCAACCGAATCTTGCACACTTTTTATTTAAATCAAAAGAAAGAATTCTGCCGACTTTTCAGAATACAGAAGTTAATTGAACATTTAGTTGATGAGAATTTAGGCTAAATATTGTCTTCACAATAAAAATTTTTTTCTTCACAATATTTAAGGAAGAAATTACTCCAGAAAAGATATTTTCTCACCATCTTAAAATTCAAACTTTTAGCTTTTAATCGTATTTATTTCATATCTGTAATCTTTTGAAATTGTAATTCATTTCTTTAAAAAATTTAAGCTTTCTGTTTCATTTTTTAAATAAAAACAATAGGAGGAATGAATTTTTTATTGAAGAAAATAGAAATGCTAATGAAGAACTGTTAACAGAACACGTTTACAAAATTCTAAAAGAAAATATTAAAGGCAGACGATTATCAATTTTTAGAAGAAATAATTGTTGCTTTGATTTTTCTTTTTTTATTAATGAAAAATTAAGTATTTAATTAATTGTCCCAAAAATGTACATTAAACTATTTTTTACTTCAGAAATACGAACAAAATTTGAATGACTATTATAAAAAATATTAATTATACATGTAAAAAATTAACTATCATTTGTTTTTAAAAAATGATTCATTTAATATTCTCATTTTATTTGAAAACGTGTCAGACAATAAAAAGTTTTGTATATTATATTTTATAAAGAAGTAATTTATATGTTGAAAAACATTATAAATGAAAAGATTTTATTGCCGAGCACTTCTAGGTATAAACAAATATTTTCGTTTTCTTGAGATTGTTGCAAAAACGATTACATAAAAATGTCGCGGTAATATAAATTTCAATTGAACTATTATTATGAACTAAATGAACTACGCTGAATGCATTAGTTCTCATAAATTGGAAATGGAAAAAGCTAAAACATCAAATGTTGATTGGAAAAATAATTAAAACAATGGGGTTTTGTATAATATGTCATTATACAGAGGATGAAAAACAAATGATATAGTGCAAAAACATAACACACTTTGGTTGGTATATTGTGTGTCAAATCAAAAATACTTTCATTTTAATTGCAAAAAAAATTGTAGTCCACTTACATGAAATTAGTTTCCTTAACTGGGCTAAAGACCCAATATATTGTGCAATTACGCTATCTTTTTTTTTTCTACTTTCAAATGGATTTCATGAAAAGTTAATGATATAATTCTATAAATAAATAAATTACAAAAATATTCTACTATTTTTATCATTAAAATAACAGAGATGTTATTTTAATGATAAAAAAAAATTAAAATAAAAAAACATTTAAGTTACATACATTAAATTCAGCAATCATGCTTTATTTATGTAGATTGCCTTTATATTGTAACGTAGAATAATTCTTAAATATATTCAATGGAGTTTTTAAATTCTGGAAATATCTTAGTTTTTGTCAGAAACGTTTTCTTAAATTTCAACTTTTAGTAAAAATTATTTAATTTCTTGGAGCGAATTTTTTTTTGTTCTTTATGTGCTTGATGAAGTATTTTCCATAGTTGTACAGTGAATTGCTTTCATACATTATCCGAAGAATAATTCTAAAACTTCTTCATCAGAAACTCAAAATCTTGAAAATAATTATTTAATTTCTCGATTCAATGTCTTTTGATTTTCCCCTATACGTAATATAGAGGAAGTATAGTAATCGTTAAAAAATTCGAACTCGAGATTTTGATCTCCACATTTTAGACCTCCTTGAATTCGAAAAATACGATTTCGGAAAAGGTTCTTCTGCCTGTCTGTCTGTCTGTGACAAAGATAACTCAAAAATGCTTTGAACTAGATGGCTGAAATTTGGTATACGGTCTTTACACACAATTGGAAGATCTCTATCAAATTTAGAATAAAATCTGCTCAGTGGAAGTCCGGCTGTCCAAATATAAGTTAACACGATAACTACAAAACGAAGGGAGCTAGATAGATACGATTCGATACACAGATTTATAGTGTAAACACCTGTCAAAGTTTGATCCAAAACCAACTATCGGTTGACTGTCTGTTGTTCTGTACACGCAGAAACATGTAAACGCTATATTTCAAAAATGCAATAACTTAAATATATCAAATTAGGTATGGGATTTTTTACTACAATTGCAGTTTTTTGTCAAATCTTAATTTCAATCGTTACTGAGACAAACGTGTCTAAAGCCCCGTTTCGATTTTCGGATACTATTAATGGTAAGCCAGGAATTAATCGCCAAAAAACTCTTCAAGGATGATACGATTGATAAAGTAATGATACTAATTTCATGCAAAAAGTTAATATTTTGTATCTATTATACGTCAATGTCATGTAAGGCGTTCCCTGGCATGACAAGTTTATTTGAGAGTATGCGAGAAAGTTTTGGGGAGACTATCTCCACTGACTTCTTCTTGCTTTTTGAGTGTTTGATGAAATAGTATTTGTTTATCAAACAGTGTTCAAAAATACTTTGGAAGTATTTTAGTCTTTCTTGATAACATTTCGCTAAATTTCAACTTATTATGAAAATTAGTAAATTTTAAGAAAAGGAGCTTTATTTTCTATTAGTCCTTGACGGAATATTTTTCTCATTATTGTTATGAACAATTATCGAACAATATTAAAAGAATTTTTCTGAAAATGTATTCATAGGAATCTCAAAATTTTGGAAATAATTAGTGAATTTCTCAGAAAGAAGCTTTATTTTCTTTAAATTATTGTTGGAATATTTTCCTCGTTATTGTTATGAACAATTCTCATACAATATTCCAAGAATATAACAACATTTATTCTTGAACAACATTTATTCTTGGGAATTTCAAAATTCTGGAATTTTTCGTGCTTTGTTAATTTATGCCTAATCACGAGGTATAAAAAAATGAAACGAATTGACATCTTTTTTACACAATCACGTTAAAAAAAATGAAATAGCCGCATTTTCTATGCCGCTTTTCTCACATGTGAACTTTCTGGATCTTAATCATTTGTTTCCATTTCCAAAAGTATGTATATCCATGTGGGAGAAAATTATACTTCCAAGACGTGAACTGTAAAGAACGAAAAGATTATCTTTGCCCAACATACATACTTCGGGAAAAAAACCCAAATTCAAATCCAAATACGGAAAGAAAAAAAAATCCAATCCAATCCACCTCCTGAAGGAAGCAATTACTAAATAACCTAAACTGCTTCCATTTCCTCCAACGCAGTCAGTCATACCGCAGAAATAAGCATAAAGAAATTCGTGTTTCAGCCATAGACATATCAACCTCGTTAAAATATAGTGTGGTTATGATGCTATAAACTGTATTTCTTTCGTGGTGAAGAAATAAATACCCTCTTCCGCCCTATTTATGTTTTGCAGATGGAAATTGAGAGCCACGAGCAATATGCAGAGTTTTCAACAACCGCAAGTGCCATCTGCGACGATTATGTATAATTCAGTGCCCCCATTCAAATGTTACTGAGAGTCAAAAAACAAAAAAAGCAATAAAAGTATTAGAACTCGATAAGTAAAACGCCCGAATGGTGACATTTAAGAATTATTTTCATTGATGGGGTTGTAACTGCTGGTGTCATCCGTTTCGGTTCAAGTTCGTAAATTTATAGAGGATCTGTTTGTCGTTAAACTGCCACGGGGATAATTCATGGTTTCGTTGCATGAAAACAAATGCGATTGCTCAAAATAAGATGCTGTTATAAGGAAGTTTATTGTTTTGTATTTTAAATAATGAAAACTAATGAAAATTTAGATTAATTATTTATATGCATTATTAGATATTAGATAAAAGAAAGGAAGATGAAATAAGGTATCCGACTATTGTTCATTTCAGTATCCTAAGACGAACACTTTTCGACGATTCTGTCTCACTAAGGGGTGAGACGCGAAAGGAAGTGCCCGTTTCCGGAATAACATCTCCTCCTTTCAGCTTTCCTCTCATTCCTATTTTGGCGAATTAAACTCATCCTAACGCATGCGCATAAGCGCGGAGGGTTTTAGAATCCGTTGGCCAACAATAGGTTAAAAACATGAATTTGGATGAAATTTTTATATTTATTTATTTGCAGTTTCAAAAAATATCTACATTTCTGTTTCCAGTGATATCTTTATTTTGTCTAAGTCAATTAGAAGCCAAGTTATAGTAAATTATTGACATGTAAGTCATGCTTATTTATAAGCATTCAAAAAATTTTAATGCATTTTCTGAAGAACAAGTTTTTTTCCATTATTCTACTATATGAGTATCGACATATCTCAAAAAATAATCAAGATATCTTAATGAAATTTATAATTAGAGATCGTTACGTTATGCAGAATGTAATGATATATGGATTTGACATTGAATGCCCAAAAAATGGATTTATGTAAATATTGTAAATATTTAATTATTTAAATATGTAAATATTGCTGAAAAAATTACAACATTTCATATATTATGCACAAAAATTTTATTTTTGAATAATTCTTAGATAATAGACAATAGTGATAACTGAATATAATTCTCAGGCAATAGATATGTTACACTTGTAATTTAATTTGCTGTTGCTCCACATGCAGGAACCATTAATTCATCGCCAGGAGTGTTTCGTTCAAAAATTTATATAATTAAAATGAATTAGAGAACCAAAGAATTACCTTTTCATCCCCAACCACTGAATCAATTTCATCAATTTTTATTTTAAACTAGTTATTATATCCGGTGTTGCTACAGATTTAAATAATTTCATGTATAGTATTTTAACATAAAAATTATTTTTGCATAAAATATTATAATGTGTAAAATACTTTTATCATCTGCTTTTAATTAAAATTAGAATAGCAAGTTAATAAATTTTAAAAACCGCCGAAAGCTAATTTTCTCCTTAGATTATATTAGTATTGCGAATTTTTTTCACAAAGGCTGAAGTATTACGAAAGTCGTTTTCATACGAGCGATTGATTTAAGTTTGGTTTCAAGCATGCCTAAACCATTACTTTAAGTACCAGTGGAAGCGTTATCGAAACACGTATGCTAAAATAATTTTTTTTAAATCATAGTTATATGTTGTCAATTTTTAATTAAATGAATAATTTATTGGTTTTTGTGATTTTGCAAATTGCACAGTATTCTTCTTGTCTTATTTATTAAGTGTGTAAAGTGTATCTGAATTCTGCACAACTGTTTAGGAGGAAATTTGTAATATGTATACGTGCGTATATGTAAACACAATGACTTTCATTCATATTAATATATAAATTTATGATCCTTAGATAGATCATCAATATTTGCATGCGCCCCTTCAACGTCTATTTTTGTGAGACATTCCAAAAATTCTATTTTATTGTATATTCTCTATAAGAAGAAGGGGGGGAAATGCAACAGAGTTCTCCAACCCCTATCACTATACTGATTTCGACCATTTTTATCGCATTTAAAAACCCATGATTTTTAGATGCGTTATCTTTGATCGTCTACACTCTGATTTAAGTTGGAAATTTAATGACTTTAATATTTCAAATTTGGTATATAATTTTCTGACTACAATGACAGCTTTGTATCAAATTTTTGTTTAGATTGGTTGGCAAAAACGTGTCAAAAATACAAATTCGATTTTCAACTATAGTATTAACCGCTTGGCAAGGATTGATAGCCAAAAATCACAAGATAAATTCAGTAAAAATGCCAAATTCACGCCAAAGGTTAATATTTCTTGACTATTGTAAGCTAATGCCGTTCAAGGCGTTTTCTGAGATAAAACCTTCGTTACAAAGTATGCGATTAAGTTTTGGGAACCTCACTCCTGCTGGTTTTTTATTGTATTAATTTAGCACTGTAACTGTAACTATAAATGTAATAAATTTTATAGCTATTGTTTTTCTCTTATTCACCGTACAGGAAAATGTAGAAAATGTTTTTGTTTTTGTTTTTTGGAGAATACAGAATTACGGAAAGACCAATGCATATTGATAGATTTAAACTGAATTTTCAAATTAGATGCCTTTTCCATCATATCATATCATATTTATCATATGACATGATCGCAAAAATTTTAAACACTCATGTCAAAACAATCAATCATTATAGCACAATAAGAATGTCTTGTTTTCAATTTTGAATGATTTATGAGCATATAAATTGTTTGGATTTTGAATAATTTTAACTTTTAGAACGATGATAACATATCTAAAGTGATGGAATTTATATGCGTCAACTTGCATGTCATCTTAGAAAACGCGAACTTTTTCTTTCGCGAATAGGGTTAAAGCTACAAAAGAATTTTACCTATTTCCAACAAAACCCAAAAGTGAAATCTGTTGCGCAGCGTGACATCACCATCTCACCTTGGCCGTATGTTTGAATCATTCATAAACTTATAATGCTTAATGTAAACACAGCAGCTGTCGCCATTCTTGAAAGCTGCCTCTGTATTCACCTTCAAGTGGAGGTTCTGACTCTGTCCATCTTTGTCACATTTTTTTTCCTTCTTTTTTCTTTCTTCATGATTTATTCTGGGGAATGTTTAATTTGTGATACGACATGCTGTCGGACAACCTTTTGGCATCATGTGAAACCTTCATTTGCTTAATCATGCAAGAATAAAATGAATTCATTTGCATTGATTCATGAGAACATGTCAATCTCTTCAATTGGGTATTTTGATTCAGAAAGCTGAACAGTTTGTGTAGTTTAAAAAAAAAAAAGATGTGTTTAATGACAAATTGATCAATATTATGAAGTTTATTGTTGGTGCTCAGATTGCTTCAAAAAGGAAATTAAAGATCGATATTGATGATGTAATTTAGTGGTATAATAAAACATTTTGAAACCCTAGGCCAAGTATATTATGAGGCTCTTCTTTTGATAGCTAACAGGTCAATTTAATTTTTCATTTAAACAGATTTTCGACTTAAAATATTTATGGTTTATTTTAGTTAATTATTTATTTTTGTAATTTTGTTATTTAATTATTTTTATTTTAGTAATTATGTTTATTTAAAAATAACTGAATTGAATATGATTTTTCAAAAATGAACTAAAAATTAATTTAATTATTTCCTTACTTACAAATATAACTATTAATAAATATATTATTTATTGAAATAAATATAACATCAAAAGCGCTGTTCTATGGTTATACATTATAATTGAAATAAGTTCATTTGAATATATTTGCTTACTGAAATAATTTCACCTTTCATTTGAAATATAGCATAACTAGCTAATGAATAATTAATATGCCAATATATTGTAAAGTAATACTTATATTTAAACTATTGATGTTAATAATTCATAAGTGTAGACAAACTTACTTTAATACTTTTATTTCAAATACTTTCTTTCATTTTATGAAAATGTGAATTTTATGAATATCGGTCTTTTTCAATTTTCTATTTGGCAATTACTTACTGCATGCGGTTCATTCACAAGTATCCAAAAATCGAATATGTAATTTGGGCCACTTTTTTTTTCATCTTTATGAAAATGTAATTTATTTGGATTCTAATAGAAAATACAATCGGAAAAATATTGTTTTATAACTCTCGGAAGTCAGTTCATCGAGTTAATGCTCCTAATGGATATTGGGACTGCGGTGGCCTGGTGGTAAGGTCTTGGTTTGTGAGCCGTAAGGTTTCAGGTTCAAGACCCGATTTCACAGAAGAACCGTCGTGTAAGGGAGTTTGCACGTTAAATCCGTCATGCTAAACGTCCTCCCGCTGGTGTGGTGGGGTGTGGTGTGGCGTGGAGAGGGGAGTGCCAGCTCAAGTGTCGTCCTCGTCATTTGACCGCGGTTCAAAATTACGAGGTCCGTCCCAAAATAGCCCTAGTGTTGCTTTACAACGGGACGTTAATATAGCTAAACTAAACTAACCTAATGGATATTTTAAAAACTATAATTCGTGCTCAAATAGTTATTTGTAACTCCTAAAAATTGTTCATGTTTTTTTAAGTCAAGCTAGTGGTATTTAAAAATATCATCTTGTTTATCTTTGATATTTTCATAAAATTTCGAACTTAGTAATATAAAAATACTATACTTCCTGTAAATGTAACATTTGTTTTTAAATTGTTTACTTATAAATATTTTTGTCACCTAATATAGTTTTTTTCATATATCTCAGAATTTAGAATTTAAAAAATACTATGTTATAAACGATTTATAATGTTATATTAAAGGTCTGATATCTTCATTTAACATAATTTAGGATAACTATAAAGTTTTTGAAAAACACATTTCTAAGTAAATTTTGAATTATAGTATGCATACCGAAAGCCAATTTGTTCTTCAAAATTTAGATCCTTTTACTCCTTCGAAATGCTCGTCTTCCAAGAATTAAAAAATGGAAACATTGAATTGTTATCATTTAAATCTATTCACATACCGTCATAATTATTGACAATAACACAATATTGATTTAAAAACAGATAATTAAATTAAATCTTTGAGCTGACGTCGATGAAATGATTGCACAGTAATATTATATGCAAACGATAACATTAGAATTTCCATGTCATATTTAGGAACCGCAGCCTTTCATAGCAGGATAAACTTTTTTCGAACTTGCAGTCCGTATAATAGGCAGGAACGACTATTAAAAAGTTAATGGAAATAACTCATATAATTAATTCTTATTCACATGACACATGTCAAACATACTATTGTAATTTAATTAAAATCCATTATGCATTCTTGCAGAATTTAAAGAATCGACAAACACAGCTTCGTGTAAAATATGTAATACAAAATTCGACAACATGTAGAATGACATCTGTCATGTTTATTGTGACGTCCATTAGACGTCATTCCTTCCTTTGCATGAAAAAAAAAAATTCTATAAAAATCCCACATGGCTTAGATTTCCGATATAATATAAAGTGGACTTTCGTACAATTGCAGGCTGGGGAGGGGGGGGATTACATTCCACGCAGCAGGAAATAGCGTAATATGGGACATGCATAATTTCAAGAATTTATGCTAGTTCAAAAATATCGCTAATCAATGCGGAAATCGGGTGATGGAAACTGATGAAAGCAGAGAAACAACTTTGTTCAAAATAAAAAGAATGGAATCTAACCCAGTGAATCAAAACAAATTAATGAAAGTTCTAATATTTAGCCACAAACATAGCGTGGTAAAGTTCCAGGTGTGATTGATCTATCATTTTATTTTCGAAATTTAAAATTAATTATACAGAAGCCATAAAGCGCACACAAAAAATAAAATTTTATAATAATGTGATATGCTTCAATATATCTAAACTGTATCAGTATAACTAGTAACTGTGAACTAAACCGATGATAAGTATACAACAAAATGTACTTTAAAATATTTGTAAAATTTAAAAGAAAAATTAAAAATAAAATCGGAAATAAATCGCTGAAACGCTTGTTTTTTTAAATTTTAAATAGTGTAGTAAATCTGTTGTACAATAAAATGCTCCGAATTTAGTAAGAGAAAACGCCAAAAATACATTAATTTTTAATTGCACACAAAATAAATATTTTAAGAAAAAAAAAGACCTTTCTTAACCAACTGCGGAATTTATTTTTTAAAGTCTCTCAAGTCATCCTTTTTAAAGTTAATCGATAACGTATATACACGTGTAATGCAATACAAATGGCTGCATAGTAAGTTTTGCAAAAGATCATAATAAAGCGAATAAGGTTTCATTTTTAGTAGATAAAAATTGCACATCGACCACGCCAAAATGGAGATTTGGATTGGCATCCATGCATGTCAAAAACATTAAGTGGTTAAGGAGCACAACTAGTTGCAAAATTTTGTAGCTCTTTTCCCAATGGTTTCCATTGGCATTTGAACTACTTTTTTTTTATCATGGATACCAAAATAATGACCTCCGACATTCCAAACATTTCTCTGCCAGCAATATTATGGACCTTAGGAAGGGTATGTTGTTTCTTATGGCACTTGTTATAGACAAGCCCGCTGACAAAGTCTGCGGTTTTAGCCTGAGAGAGCGTCTCTTGTTTCAATGGCGCCGTCTAGGGCCAAGAGTACGACTTAGTTACTCATGCGTCACAACCGTTTTTAAGGGGCGGACTTCATTCATACATTTCATTCACTTATCCACAGATCGTGATTTAGACCTGAATCAGGGAACGATCATCTCTGAATCAGTACCCCCAGTGGTATTGTTTCAACATGGAGGACTTTGTGGCCACGACAGATTTATACGTGCATCAGCCACCACATACACGGGGAATCTTCGGCCGGCGGTATTCGAACTCGCAGCCCAAGGGATGCGAATCCAACACCGTACCAAGCAGTCTATCCCGGCACTAAGAAGGCTGTCAATATTATGATTGCTCAGGTTTTAACAATCAAAGTACTACTCGCGAGAATTGAGTGTTCTGTAATTTAACAAGAAAAGTCAGTACTTTTGTATTATTTGCAAGGCATTGGCGAACAGTAGTTACAAAATATCGATCTTTTTCAATTTTCTATTTGGCAATTACTTACTGCATGCGGTTCATTCACAAGTATCCAAAAATCGAATATGTAATTTGGGCCTCTTTTTTTTCAAACAATTGAAATCAAAATTCAAAATCCAAATTCAACAAAGTATTACAAATTTAGTCACAATATCACATATCAAATTTCGTTCATTTGAATCATTGCGTTTTCTATTTAACGGGTTTACAAAGTATTCGAAAGTACGGATTGAAGACTGTCATCTCTTTGGGGGATTTGTTTAAGAAATTGATAAGTACCAACAGTTTAGATGGTAAACATATACACCAAATTTTATTGTATCTGGTTCTTTATGGCTTGAAGTTTTTGTGTTCGCTTGTACTCCAATAGCCAGGATTTCTCCCAATGCATTTTGTTCTAATTTGATAGAAATCGACAAATTTGGTGTCAAGTTCATATACTCAGTTTGAAGTGACTATCAACAAATTTATAAAGTCTATTTAAAATCTACAAATTTATAAAGTTACAGCCCGATTTAAACGCTATGTTCACAGAAAGGCAGATAGACAGGCGTAATCCTAAAAATGCGTTTCTCGTATTTAATGGAGGTCAGTAATTTGCTGATACATCAAAATTTCGAATTCGAATTTTTTGACGCTTAACCCACTAGAAGCAAAGATCTCCATTTGGAGATTTTGTATAAATTTCAACTCCCTAAAAATAATTGTTTAAGAGCGAATTAGCCGATTTTTTCCTTCCAAATAAACAAATAAAAAAGTTTAAAAACAATTGTATATAGTTTTATGTTCTAAATTAAAGTGCAATTTTTCAACAGATGAATTAGTTTCATTTCGTCTGCTGTAAATATGACAAGAATTCTCTGCTTTTTATTTCCGATCTGAATAGAATTGCAAATTTCATTTCATCTGTTACAAATATTTCCTTTGGTGAACAAGCTATTTCACAGGGTAAATGGGTAGAGTTTTTTACTTTTAATTGAATTTCTTATGCATAACTTAATTTTTACGATTCTTCCAATAAATTGTTTTTAAACATCAAACTATGACAAACGTCAAAACTGAATAATTTTAATAGTATGATATCTATTACGTTTGTATCCTAATAAAATAAAATCCCATGACATCCTAATACTGTTAAAAACGTAGCTTTCAAGGTTATCTAACTATCCTGGTTCGTCAGGAATATTGGTTATATTTGATTTCAGATGAAACGTTTAGATATAACTTCATGCCCATGATTCCACCAAATTATCTGCCATTAAATCCGTGTTATTTTAATTGCATAACTTAAGTTGTCTTTATTGTATGCATTAACTTTTCTAAAGGAGTCCTATTTAAATTCCGATAACATCCAACATCATTATTGAAAACGCAAATATCCTATTAATCTATCTTCTAAATTTCACTTTTATTGTAACTTTTATTCGCTTTTTTTTTTGTAAACTACCCAGATATAAACGGAATTCTCGTTCATTAGCTTTTAACAATGGAAGAAAATCAAGCGATTCAGTATTTAATGAAGAGATGAAAACGATTTGAATTTCATTGCAAAAATATAACCTATTATTGGAAAATAAGCATTTTTTTTTTATTGATGAAGTCTAGGAAAAATTCACGCGGCTATCAAATTGCTATCATAAACCAGCGGGAGGTGGTCCCCCAAAACTTTCCCGCATTCTCTCTAATAAACTTGTCAGGTCAGAGAACGCATTGCATGACATGGGAATACAATAGTTACGAAATATTAACTTGAATTTAATATTGAATTTTTTGCCGAGAATTTAGCCTTTTATTGAATCTATCATGTAATCTTTGGTGAGTTTTTTGACAATTCATCCCTGGCAAGGGGTGCATAGTATCCAAAAATCGAATGTGTGCTTGAGACAAGTTTTTCTCAATTGATTAAAACAAAGATTTGACAGTAAACGGCACTTGCAGTCAAAAAAATCAGATATTATATTTAATATGTTTAAGTCATTGTGACTTTGAGCTATCGCTTACATTTTTCTAAGACTACAGAGCAACGGACGGTCAATCCCTTATTAGACTTGGTAAGTGCCTCTAGATGTTAATTCTTCATATTATAAATATTAATTCTGAGTATCGAATATTATATATGTAACTCTCTTTATTTTGTAGTTAACACGGTAACTTATGTTCGAACTGCTGAAAGGCGAACACCCTATGAGCAGACTTACTCAAAATATGATAGTTTGCAAATTTGCTCTATAGACTCTATACCAAATTCCCAATCATTAGCTCAAAGCGTTTTAAGCTATCTTTGTTACTGACAGATAGACGGGCATTTTCCATAAATGTGTTTTTCGAACTCAGAGTGATCTAAAACGTGGAGATTCGTCGAAATTGCGAGTTCGAATTTTTCGACGATTACTATATATTTTCTATACTATGTATACATGAAAGTAAAAATACATTTTGAAAAATTGGAACGGCGTAAAATATATTTTTTCGCAATAATAGCTTTGGAAGTTATTGCGAACGAACGCAAAAATTCAACTTGATTTTAATTTGATTAAAAATCTAACTCAATTTTTTGAAAAAATCGCTCCTAGATGTTCATTTTCATCTTCTACGGTATAAATGTTCCAAATTTAATAGCTACTTATTAAACGGTCTCCCTGTATAGTCCCAACACACACACATTCATCTTTATTATTAATAGACACAAGAATATAATGTTTTTTTTAAATTTCGAATGAAGAAAATAGACTGCAAGAAAAATACCCTTTATTGGCTATATTATCCATTTTAATTTGTTGGAAATGTATCATTAGTATTTAAAGCAAAAGATTTGCAGAGTGAACTAAATAGTGGGAATTTTTTTTTTTTTTTTTTGCCATCGATACTTTTTTTAATCAGATAAAAAAATATTTAATAAGAATATAACAACGAAACGAATATTTAAAAAAAACGAACAACTTTGGGAATATGATAAAGAAATCAAGGAAAATGAGATAAATATAATTCTTTTTTCTTTAATTTGTAACGGTATTTTTTTATCGCTATTTTGTCTGTTTTTTCGACATCAAATAATTTTTAATAAACTGCTTATTTTTCTTTTTAAAAAAAACCGAAATACCTTTCCCAAGCAAAAACACATAAAGCAATTTATTGTAAAATTTCGATTAATATTTTCTTTTGATTTAAATACTACTAGAAAACTAATTTTCAAATAACTGCTGTTAAATAACAAAACATCAATTTTTGACAAACTCCTATATCCATTTATTTTTCAAAACATTCGACTAATAGAAACCAATGCAAATGCCATTTAATTGTGAAAGATCACTCAAAACGGGTCACATGAGCATTTATCACGAATGTCGGTATTGCTCTAACTAGAATCAAGAAAAAGTTTCCAATTTAATATTCAATTTATTTTATATTTCGCTTTCAAAGATAAATGGAATCTTTTGCATCAAAAAGGGAGAAAAATCGAACAAAAATCATTTCTATTCGAAGGGCCCTCTGGCGTAAGAGAAGAAGCGGTCAAGGAAAATTTGTCATCCCCTGCGCAGTTAGTTGAGCCAAGTAGGTTAATTTACACAAAAATTTCTCTGTTCCATTTGACCTCGCTGTGACTACCTCGTGCTGATAACAGAATGTATTTAACTTTGTTTTGTAAAATGCCTTCCCTTTAAGCTATCATTACTCTTCATGTTAATTAATGGTCTTTGGTGTTTCTTAGATGAAATGATATTTGGGAGAAAAAGTTGAAGGTGCAGGGTAGCTGGCTGTGTTGTCCTCAAGTATTTAATAAGATAGCGACTAATTGCAAGTTGATTTTCATAAAATTACTCTGCTTCCATTCAATCACTGAACGTATCTTTTTATTAGTTATTAAATCTTACACTAAACACAAGCGGAATATTTAATAAAAACATTGAATTATTGAATAAGTTATTAAAGTTATCAAAAGAGACAATTCCTGCTATTGAAAGAAAATGACTCTTAAGATTCGAAATTTTTTTGGATAATTGCTGCAATTCTTTGAAATAATATAAATGATAAAAAATATTCCATGATTTATTGGAATTCTTTCTATGATGTTAGAACAGATTTCGAATACTATTCAATTTTTTTTCTAGTCATATCTGACAACCTTGATAAATGTGGAATTAGCGAACTTTAGTTATTAACTGAAACTGTGACCGAATCTTGATAAAGTATGGGCGATTCTGATTTATGTCCTTGTGCAGCCTCCCCCCCCCCCCTTCCGGTTTATTGATGAAAACAGTGATAATTATCCCTGAATTCAACGAAGTGACTTTTAGTTAAAAAGAAACATAACGCGGCATAAATAAAATGCACGTGCAGAAAACGTGACTCCATATTTATCTTCTACTTTTTTTTTAAATGAATCTATCTTGAAAGTTATTTAATTAGAAAATTATTTTGAAGAATTTTTTTTCTTAAATTTTTGTTTTTATTCTGCATTACTGAGGTAGTATCCATTACGGGACACTTTTCTTTCATAACTAGTCCATTTAGTTTCATATTTTAGCACATTTTTATCCTAATCAACCTCCTAATGATTTAAGTTAGTTTATTTTTTATTTTAGTAACTTTGTGAAAAATTAACTTTCATTACAACTATCCTGTATATTAAAATGTTCATAAAAGGAAAACTACTGGACCAAATATTATCAAACTTGGCAGTCGTTTAAAAAAGTTCATGGGAATTTCTTTTCCGCCCCCGATACCCCAAAACAAAAACTCACCACCGGGGAAATGGCGCTGTATGCAATGTTGCGAAGCAAATTAGGACAAAATGTGTTTAATCGCTTCTGAAACTTGTTACAAAGCATGTTCAATGTGGCGTCCACCATTTTCTGAAAGCAAGTTAAATCGCATTACTGCATTCTCAACAGCAGCTCTTAACATATCAGGAGGAATGTTGCGCACATGTCGGTGCATCGCATCTTTCAGTTTCGCCAAATTGTTCAGATTATCGGCATAAACAGTGCTTTTTGAGATAACACACATTGAACATGCTTTGCAAATACGTTTCATAAACGATTAAACACGTTTTAAACTGATGTCTCCATGTCCTATTTTGTTTGACAATATTGCACACAGCGCCATTTCACACCTGGTGGTGAGATTTGAACTTTTTAGGGGGGGGGGGCAGAAAATAAATTTCTATGACTCCCTTTAAATTATTACTAGGATTGACAACATTTGGTCCAGTAGTTTTCCTTTTATGACCATTTCAAAGTGGAACTTTAATTATAATCACCCTGTATATAAATTGAAAAGGTTAACCGTGATTATTATTTATTGTTTCTTTTTTAGAAATAAAAATATTTGACTATTATGATTATTCAAAAAAAATAGCAATAAAAGTTAACATTTTACATGACATGTCAAATGGAATGTTGTATAAACATTTAAAGAAATGATTAATATTCCAATATATTATAAACAGTTAATTAATTATATATTAATTGATTTAGTAATTCAATGCAAAAGCACATTATAGTCCTAATATTTTATAATTAATTAAATTTGTATTTTTTACAAATTTATCTGGCAACTAATTAATAATTAATTATTTTAATCGCCTCTCTTGTGGTCCTTATTGAAAATCCGTCATTATTAGCTGATTGCTTCATATATTTGGGTTTAATAAACTAAAATTTAAGTTTTATTCGATTTGATCGATTGAGTTCTAATCTCAGGACACTCTAGATGCTGTTTAAAACGAAAATAACAATTTAATTAATGCATTGACTGACAAATTAATTTTTGTTACTAGGAAGTATCTAACTCAAAATCTTCGTAACATAGAAACTATTTGAAGAGGGTATTTTCTATATAGAGCCTTTGGTATTGAAGAACCATTTAAATCTTAAAAACACTTCAAAATAATATTGTTTCGTTGAGAACATTTATGACAATGCTAAAAAGAAATATTTTAAATAATGAGTTAAAGTCAGAAAATGTACTACTAAATATAATATATAAAAATATTCTATCATTTATACCCTACTAGAAATATCTAAACGCAGATGCATTCAGTGTTCAAAATAGTAATTATAGATGTGAAATATATTTAAATATCATAATATCAGTATGGATATCTGAATTTAATCAGAAAGATTATCTTTTTATTTCTTCATAAGAATGTCCCTGATAACATGAGGGCAAAAAGATTTCATGCTTTTGTTAGGCTGCCAAATACTCAAGACAAGATTCAATAAAAATCCCATAAACATAATCAAAATGGCGTTTGCACTTATGGTTTGTTACTGTTGACTTTTGAAATCGGAGGTCTGATTATGTTGGAACATTTTAATTGGAAAAAATAATTTTTCAACTATATTAAAACTATATTATTATTATATTAATATTATTTTTTTTAATTTCAACCTCATTTCTAAATTACAGTTAATGACATCGTTTCTTCTTTTTATGAAATGCATCTCGTTTTCATTGCTTCCTCAATTTACAGTCACTTGTTATTTTCATATTGAAATGTAATTAGCTATTTTTAAACATATTATAAATAGATATAAAAGAAATCAAGTACAATTTAAGTAAAAAACACAAATTTGAATTGAAACTTGGAACAAATCTACAGTTTTATTTTAAGGTAGATGACTATGTTGAATAGTCAATTTTTTGCGAGATTTTGAATTTTTTAAAAATTTAATATTTTTAATTTTTGAACAGGTTTTTTTATAAAATCGTTAAAATTATTTTCTAAGCCTATTTGGGGGAGGGGGAGTTAAACTATTTTTTATATTTGCATTTATATATGTTTTAAAGTTATTTTACATCTTTAGATGATATTTTCTCAAATTCTAATCTTTGAAAGAATTTTCTTACGAAAAAAACCCTCATAAATTAAAATCTAATGCATATTTTTTGTTCAAATTTGACATTAAAAATTCTTAATATGTTTTGCAGTTCCTGAACTAGAGAATAAATAATCTATTTATTTACAAGTATTTTGCAGTCTTTTTAATGCTTCAGAGCGAAAGAATATCATGTATATCAATATTTAAAGAAAGAATGGATAGAAATACAGTTTAACATTTAGTTCAGGAACTAGATAATATATTTCTTAAGCTATCTGCAACATTTGAAGGAAATTATTTGATAAGTTTCTAAGCTTTAAATAAAATCTCTAACCCTTTTTTATCCCAAGAAAAGCCATTTTTTTTTTTCAAATTAAAAATAAAATCTTTAGTTATTTAATTGATAAGTTTTGGTTTCATAGATTTCTCTTTCAATCCTTTTTATGCTAATATTCATTGCGTAAAAAAGATTGAGAATTTGAAAATTTTCAATCCTATTTTTCCAATTTTCAAAAAATGTATCCCGAATGCAGTAACATACCTTGAAAAGAATAACATGCTAAATATCACTTATCTAGTAGGATATATTTCTGAAGTATCATGAGAACCTAGAACCTATCACTTAGAGAAAAAGATTTTTTTCCCCAATCTGAAATGCGGGAACTTTTAAAGAACTCGCTATCAAATTTTATTTGTACTACATATACTGTATTTGTAAATTTGTTCTTATTCTACATATACTTCGTATGTTCCTAAAGAAAGCTCGAGATTATACAGATAGCAATAAAAAGAATATGAACTTAATTGCCCGACACCAATGAGATTGATTGGAATGAGACAAATGGATTTTCGCTTTGTCATAAATAAACTATTTAAGAAAAAAAGTGCCATGACTGTCAGAAATTTTAAGCTTGATAATTTAGTGAGCGCTGATATTTTTAGCATCTCCCCGAAATAAACTAATTTTTGTAGTTACTGCTATCCGTGAAACCGTATGACATGATACCTCAAAAGCGTAAAGAGTTAAATAGATGAATTTTGATGAACGGTATTCAGATCAAAATTAGAAATCTCCATTAAATTTTCTGGCAAATGAGCATAAAGGACTGCTTTTTTAAAAAAACATTCTGGATTCATAAGCAACAACAACAACAACAAAATAATTCGTAAAAATGTTTCTAAAAGGCATGTTGCCATTCATATTGAATAAAAAAATTCAATTTTATACATTGAATTCATTTACAAATGTGTAACTTCATTTCCTCTAATTTTGATAAATATTACCATTGATAATTTTATGCAATTTAATCATTCTATATTGGATTTTTCATTGGTAAAAATTTGAGAATCAATAAATAGCACAAAGAGTAATAAACTTAAGAACATTACTTATGTTTTCATCAAAGCTTAAAATTTACAATATACTTACACCGTGACCAAAATTCCAAATATTCCTTTGTTATTTAAAATCACTCTTAAGTTAATAAAATCAACAAACCGCAAGGAAAATTTTAGATAATAGTTGATTATTTTATTCTCTAACCATTTACAAAGCATATGATGTTTAAAAACCTTTCAAATACAAAATAATTACACAAAACACACTCTGATATCTTCTTTATTATACAATGCTCTACTTTTTAATATTTTCTCGCTTTTAATGTTAAAATACATGATGGAAAAGTTCTTTAGAAATTAGGATTAAAAGTAGGTTGAATCCGACAGCAAAATTAAACAATTACATTATACAGTAAGAATGAACGGTTTGTTTATTATAAAACAGGTATTTGCAATCATATATTTAGAAACTCAAAAACAACTGCAGTAAGCCTGGTGATCTTTTTAAATGAAACCTGTATCCGGTTATAAAAAAGAAGATTTTGCCATTTTTTTAAAATTAAAATAATTAGTAGATTATGCTACGAGTTACTTGATGAAGCTCTATTCATTAATTCTTCAAACAAAAACTCTCATCAGTAAAGTCTACCTATTGAGAATTCACGCGAATGCAGCATCTATTGTGTACAACGTCAAAGAGGTCTGTTGTTCAAGGAAATTTATCCAATGTTTCAAATGATTTTTTAATTAAAAGAAACTTGGAACAAAATGTAGCACGATCGACTAATGCATCATCTTCAAAAATGGGTTACGCAAAAAAAAAGATACGAAATGAAGAAGGTGTGGTCACAGTTAAAATAGCTCAAAGGAAGAAACGATTCACAACAACAGATCATTCGAAACTAGTTATTTTGTTTTTCTTGATTCGAACATGTGGTTATGTCACAATTTAAATTCCAAATCCAGATTTATAAATTCTAATGCCTAGAGCAAAGAAATAAATAAGAATTCGTGAATTAATCCGAGTTTGCACGACATAAAAACGTTTGAAAATCGTTTGGTGAATTATATTCTGGAATTGCCATTTCAGTCAAGATTTAAAATTTCATTTATTATTTTCTACTTGTAACTATCAAAGTGGTTTATTATAAACTTATTCCTCAATGTATCAGGAATTTGATTAAATAGGTTAAAAAATGAAATTTAACGTGAATTGATTCTTGATCAAAAATACTTTAATCAGAAAAAACTTAATAACGCAATACAAACTCGTTGATATGGAATTATCTTCTTAAACGAAAGAAAAGGATTGAAATATGAGAGATCAACTAAATAAACATTGTGGATTTTCTGTGGAAATAAAAATATATAAAACAAAATAAATACTTGAAATAAGTAGTTAGAAATTCTAAAGATAAACAAATACAGTAGTGTTTATTCTTTCATGAATATTGACTCTTAAAAAAGATAGCAAATCCTGTACGAATTCTAACATTCTATTACAGGTTAAAAAAATGTAAATAATAAAAGAGTTATAAGTTTTTGAAAATGGATGTTGCACCAATTTTAAATAAACAGTTATAGGAATTTAATAAGTATTTTTTGATTGAAAAATATATCCTAAAGCTTTTAAAAGTAGAAATATTCCTAATTTGAGTCGTATGATTTTATTCCTTGAAATAAAATTGCAAACGATTCTAAAGCAGACATGTCATTGAAAGTAAAATATATATATACATTAATGAACCGCAATTCAGCTATTGCTTATAATATTTAATCAGGAAAATATATATTAGTGTCATAGAAAAAAAATAAATCAAGGCTTTTGAAATACTTTTATTCAGAACAATAACAATGCGAATTAATACTTCAAGCAATCAGAATACGCTTATAATAAACTTGACAGTAATAAAGGAAGAATAAAATAGCATTGTATTGATTATTGAAGTGCAACAATGTTAATTACGTTTCCCTGACATAATTAAACTCGACACTGTGTTGAGTGTAAGAACTGTAATAAAAAAAGTGAAAAGTTATTTGCCATTTTAACATTAAATAGAAATTAATTGATCAAAAAATTAATTATATAAACGAAATTTCTTTAAGGTTTTTTTATCGGTCAAATAAAAAATGTAGAAAAAATTCCTATCGGTAGTAAATATTTTTTAAAAAAAATTCTAAACAGATATAAATAGCAAATACTAATCACCAAGCTGTGTAGAATTCTTTTTTCTTTCTTCCTCGTATACAAAGAAAAATTATTGCAAAATTTAAAAGAAAAACTCGAACTCAAGATTTTGACACAATTTAACGTTTTTGGCTTCCCTGAGTTTAAAAAAAAAAACAACACATTCTTGAAGTTATATGTGCCTGTCTCTATTTGTATCATGTGTGCCTATAAATTTTAAAAAAGAACTCTATAACCCAGATGGCTGAAATTCAATACATATTTTTTGCACTAAAATGTAGATTTCTTTCAAAAATTAGAAGAAACCCATTAAAAGACGGTTTGTCTATCCATCTATTTATTGATATTTCTAAAATGAAAGTAGCAAGTGGATGAAATTTAGTATGTATTTTTATCATTAGAATTCTAGACTTGAAGTCAAATTTTGAATCAAATTCATCAGAAGGTTGACAGTAAGTCGATCTGCGTATTCTTGCGTCTATGAATGCGATAGTTCCAAAAACCCCTAATTTAAATTTAAAAAGAATTAGCAAATGGATTTGCTACTAAAACTGTATACCTGATTCCAATATGAGATTTAATCAATGCTCAAAATCTGTTTTCTTTATTGTACAATGGAATTTAAATTGTGCCATATCGCGTTAATGTACACTTAACAACAAATTCTAAAGCTCGTGTGGTCTCTGGCCTGTTCGATATATATGTAGATAGATTTCATTAAAAACAAAAATATATATATATACTGCAATCAATCGGAAAGAAGCATACAAATGACAAAAGACGAATACATAAAACATAACAGAAAATGAAAAAAAAAGATAAAAAATATCTGGAATACAATAAAATTGGATGAATGAACATGATAAAGTATAGTATGAGTGAAAAGTTAAGCAATTATAAATATTAGGTACTTGATGAGGCATCACAAGAAAATCTGGGTGACAGGAGAATACCCGTACTAATTTATAAATAACATGCCAAAAAAAAACCTGAATCGGATAGGTCACCAACCGATAGTAGACATACGATTAACTAAGTTCACATTATTTCAGACAGTCTCTCAGTATTGGTCACATACAAGTGCATGGTTTATCCAATGGATTCGGCCAATGGTCAAATCGAATAGTGAAAATGTACAGCCACGCCCTGGATTATCCATGTGAATCCTTCAAAACAGTTTCAGGAAATCAAAAGCCAAAAATATCCAACTAAATTGTAAATTTTCTGACTAGACGATTTATAATTTTCACACGCAAAAAAAGTCTTCTAAACCGTATTTTAGACTCTATCTCCATTGTTGACAAGTTGATTTCAAGATCGAAATTTGTACATTTAATGTGTTGCATACAATATATTTTTTTTTATTTAACTCTTAAATAGCAAATCTGGGGACGTTGGAAACACAGCAGAACAAGCACGGTTCTAGTCATTCCGAACATATTTAATTAGTCAATTAATTACCATTTTCCTAAAGGTTTCAATTTATCAAATCGCCACTTTTTAATTAATTAATTATTTTATCAATTAGAGATGGAAAGCAAATTAGCATTCACGAGAACTTTCGGTGATTTCTCATCACTTTCACTCGTTTGCCAATTAATCAGGAAACAAAGATCCGCCATGAGGTGCATACTAAACACGAGCGTAGGAGGTTTGATGACACTTATTGGAAAACTTGAACTTGTGAATCAAGGTGACAAGAATAAAAAAAGAATTTTAAAAAAATCGCTTTTTAATCGTTGTTTTCATTTGAGTATCTAATAAGAATATGATTTACAGGCAATTACCTATATGCAAAAAAGATGCCGTGTTCCCCAAAAAACTGCATACGCCTTTAGAATAATTAATTTATAGATAAATGGTTTCTGATGCATCCGAAATGATCAGCAATCGAATTGATCAAAAGAAATGCAAACATTGCTATTTAAATATGTGAGGTGATATTTGAGTATATTCGTATCCAGAGCAAGCTTTAAGCTTGTTGATGGTAACTGGCTTTAAATTTATATATATAATATGTAATGATATCTCTTAATATAATTTAAATCCTAAATAATTTCCTAATTTTTATTCTTATTTTAGCCCGTGTTAACTTCATTCTAAAATGTTCTCTTATTTTCTGATCCAATTCTCAATTTCATTAATTCTACACGCTCTCTATAAAACTGCTGAATTCAGCAGGTTTTCACGCTCTGACAGAAGAGATAAAAATCCCTGATGCTTACAACATTCTTTTAAAGATACCTAAAATTCCCTTTCCTAAGTCTATGCGTGTCAAAGAAATCCCTAACAAAATCTCAGTGTAAAATTATTGAAGGTCAAAATTTTGGTCTCTTCTGTTCATGTGTCTCGGTGTAGACTAGCATGTTTCTTACCACTTATACTTTGTACGTAAATTATGCCTCCAGTGGTGAAATAAATCGAAGTTTTAAAATTTCAAAAGTTTGTTCCATTCGGCAACGCAACTGTGCATATAATATATCATTCCTCCCCGCAAAAGTTTTATCGAAATGTGATCAAGTGAGCCTGTGAAGTAATAGATTAAATGCTACCTCTTCGTCTTAAATATCAGATGGCCAGCATTTCATCAGATAAGACTATAAGTTGTGACAGGAAACCGAATATATTCCACCCTGCTAAAAGTGCGATTCTTCATATTCAAAACATTTTTCAATGTGTGGCATGATGCATCTCTAATTGTTACTAAAAGTAAATATCATCAATTATGGTACCATCAAGAAGCTAAGGATAATTAAAATGTGATAGTGACGAACTATACACACTTAACACGTGTTAATGGATTCCTTTATCACTGGACGATTCAGTTGTCGAATAACTGTAATTAGAAAGATTAATTGAGCCATTGAAACTTGCCTTCATTAACAAATTTCCTATGAATGAATATTTATATTACTAAATAACCGTCTTTGATGAAAGCCAGCAGTTTAGCAGGAAATATTGTTTATCTTGAATCTCTACTTGTCATAAAGGTGTGTGTGTGTATGTGTGTGTGCTCGCGAGCGCCCTGGGGCTGTTTAGGCCAGACAGTTTAGCCTTTAGCTTTCAAATTTGGTCCAGATATGCAGGGTTAGCATGAAATAAGTTACCCACTTCATAGGGCGCTAAAATGCGTTCAATTCATCCAAATAAGATAAAATATGTACTACAGATTATTGAGATGATGCGCTTTACATTTATTAAATAAAAAACATTGCACAGAAATTCACGTTAGGTGGCTTTGTAATACACATAAAACCATTTAATATGGTTTATAATTGTTAAATAAAGAAAAATTAAATGTGTTCAATATGTCTTCCTTTATTTTCAACAATATACTCTAATGGGAGAACCATATTTTCTATAGATGACCTCACCAGTAGCTCTTTTTCCATGTAGGCATGTCAAACAGAGAAAAAACTAATGTCCGTGCAAAATCCGTCTTCTTTTTATCCCAAGAAAAGTGGTAATAGACATACGCTGTAACGTAAATTATGTTTCTCATTTTCAATATATGCAAATAAATGCCATTTGTATTACAGCGCCATCTATTGATGAATTTTTGTACTAAGTTTTTTTAATTAATAAATGTAAAGCGAATCATCTGAATAATCTGCAGTTCAAATTTTATCTTATTTAGACCAATAAAACGCCTTTCAGAGCCCTCTGAAGTGGATAACTTATTTCTTGCTAACCCTGTACTTTAAAGGGAGAGAAAGTGCACCTCGGGGAACTATTTTTTTAAAATTTTAATTAATCAAAAATAAAGCTAGATTTTGATGTTTTTCCACTATAACTTCTGAAAATACTCTCACAAAAATAATTTTTACATAGATTTAAAGCCCAAAAATTATCTTTTCAATGCTGCCACTTTATTTACTGTAAATTTTTTTAGTCTAGATTTAATTTCTAAACATATTTCATATTTTTAAATGTATTCCACCACTTTATTTTCTATCTTATGAATGAAACCGAAACCATTTTCATTGTTTCATTGAATATTTGCTAGCGTGATTTCGTCAAAAGTCAACGAAAGATTCTCTTTAATATCTATGTAGTTTACAGGAGGAATAAAAAAGTGGTTACAATAACACTAAGTAGAGTTGGAGATGAATCTGGCATAATAGAGTTATGGCATCATGGAGCTGCTCTCTATTAGGAGAATTCATATGTACAATGAATAGAACATATGCAAGACTATTAAAATAACACATATTTAATGACTGACAATTTTATGGGAGCATAGACATGAAGTTTTATCAAAATTATTTAAAGAAATTAAATATAACCAATATCTCTGGCAAACAAGATGGTGACCACAGGCGACTCATTTCAAATAAATATCTTGTGCATAACTTACTAACAATTATCTCAACGGCATATTTTTAAACATCACATTACAATCGGTACAAAGCTGTTTCACCACACGAGCGGGAAGGGTCTCCCAAAAAGTTTTTCATGCGTCCTCTAAGAAGGTGTTATTCCCTTCTCCAGCATAAAACGTGGGCTGTGGGTAAGGCCGTCAACGCCGCGAATAGACAGAATTTTTATTTTCATACATGAGAGTTTTGTGCGTTGTATTACAGTAAAGAAAACCGACACTTGTATGTTGATTAATACGGCATTAGAGAGCAATGGTTGCGAAATATCAAATTTTGGAATAAATCTAGTATTTTTACTTTACCTAGCGTGCGATCTTTGATTATTGATTGCAATCTGCGATAAACACACAAATGCCAGAGCATCGAATATACTTTTTTCAACCGATTGATGATAACATTTAACATAGAATCAAAGTTCTAGTAAAAACAAGTCACACACTAAATATTTCACTTACTTAAATAATTGCTTTATTTAATTGAGTTCACATGCACGCGAAAGTACAGACTGAGAGATGGTCCAACATTTGATAAACTGATAAGAATCTGCACTTCAGATGTTTAAACTATGAATCTAATTTTACTTACCAAAGAAACGTTTTTGAATTATCACGTTTAATTGCATTTTTTAATTATTGATTTTACGTTTTTGAACCGTCATATTTATTTGCATGCAAAAATACAAACCAACAGACGGCCACCTTTCTGGACGGATTTGATCCAAAATCAAATCAGATCTACATTTTAAATGTTTAACTTTTGTTCAAAATGTTACGGTTTTTGTTCGTTTTTTTAGCCATGCCGCTCATTACTTTTCGGACAACCGAACAGATAGAGTTCCTTTGAATGAATTTCATTCCAAATTTGAAAGGAAATCCATAAATTAGGTGTAAGGTCTATAAACCGAATTTCATCCATCTAGTTCAAAGATTTTTTTAAGTTATCTCGTTTAGAGACGGATAAACAGACCCGATTCCAAAGATAACTTTTGGTGAACGTAGGGAGGTCAAAAACGTGGAGAATTCGAAAAAATCTCTATGTCATCTTTTCTGACAATTACAATACTTTTATAAAAAAAAAAAAAGCACTCGCGAAGAGAAGATAGAAAAGGAATTAATGAGCAAGATAATTTGTTTTCCAGCAATCCACGAAAGCCCACAGCTCATAGAACTGCAGTGAGCATAATTCTTACCTGAATCTTACTCTTAATGCGAAACATCCCCCCCCCCTCCATAAGAATGTAGAATATTAGAATGCCTTCTATTTCCGAAAAATATACAAATAATGTTTTAATAATATAGTTTATTGCTTATAATACATACTTTTTTTACAAGAAAATTGTTTAGAGACATTTTTATTTGGCGAAAATGGCACAACAGCTCGCATTAGCTAATGCCTTATCAGATTGATGTTTAATAACAAACGATACAACAATTTCCACCATGGTTTCAGTATCTCCCTTATTTCACTGGAAGGTTATTACTCTATTGCGTCCCTTATTTCCTTCTCTCCAAATTAAATCTCACTCCTCAGCTTTTTGCTGTAACATAGATTTCACCTCCATTAGCTTGTCGATGATTCTGGTTATGTTCTTCCACTGACTAATCTTGACCAGATATAAAATCTAATTGATTAAATTTCTAGGATTCAAAATCCCTGGGGTCACGTTCGACAACTCTACCCAGCCAAACATTCTTCCATGGAGATATAGGGGTTGTGTCAAACACATATTGACACAGGCCTATCCAGCATGTCACATCATGTTGTCTCCTCACCGCGATTTATCTGATGACTAAAAGAAACTCCTTCTCCCTTTGAATTTAGAAGTATCAGAGCTGCAGGTCGTCCAAATAATGTATTAAGCTCGAGCAACATGCCTTTTTTTTTCACTCCCATCTATTGTTCTTAATTGTTCTCTCAATGTTTTTATTTTTAATTCCCTTTTTTTGTCCTTCTATTTTCTCTCGCTAGTTGTTTATTAATTTAAGTTTCGCTATTTGTCGCGTCGCCATAAACCTGTTGAGTGTATTGAATATTCATTTTCTTCTATCAGAGGTCATTCCTCGTGAAAACGCTACGAAGATAATTTTCTAAAATGTCATTCAAATGATAATTTTTTTAACGAAGGTATCAATTAGTATTAATTATTGGGTGTAAAAATGATGAATTTCGCAAATCATTCATTGTACATCTCATTAGATATCCATTTTTTGATTAGCATTAGCAAAGAAATGAGGTGAAAATGGAAATGTGTAAAAATGAAATCTGTTACTTTTATCTGCTGAATGATTACATATACGGAATATTTGTTATTCATTGTGCTTGAAATCAAAAAAAAAGTCATACCTGGTTTTGAATAGCAAACGATACAATCTTGTATACATAGTATAGAGAAAGTATAGTAATCATCAAAAAATTCGAACTCGAGAACCTAAGACCCTCCCCTGAGATCGAAAAACACATTTTTAGAGTATGTAAGTCTGTGACAGAGATAACTCTAAAATGCTTTGAGCTAGATGGTGGAAATTTGGAATACGGTCTTTACACCAAATTTGCAGATTTCTGTGAAATTTTGTGTAAAATCAATTCAAAGGAAATCATGTTATTCGAATATAAAATAACATGATAATTACAAAACGAAGAGAGCTACATGGATAAAATTTGGTACACAAATTTAACATCTGTATTGTCGACTCCTGTTAAATGTTGAGCCAAATCCAACTACGGGTCGACTGTCTGTCGGTCTATACTTTCAGAAGCATGTAAATGTGATAATTCAAAAAACGCAACGATTTAAATATATAAAATTTGATATCCGATTTTGTAACTGCAAATGCAGTTTTGTGTGAAAGTTCGATTTCAATAGGTTGTGAAATACAAATTAGATTTTCGGACACTATTAACCGCATGGCAGGGATTAATCGCCGAATAACTCGTCAAGGATGGCACGATAGATTCAGTAAAAAAGCTGAATTCACGCCAAAAGTTAATATTTTGTAACTATTGAACGCAATACCATGTACAGAGTTCTCTGGCATGACAATTTTATTTCAGAATATTTTAGAAAGTACAGGAAAGATTACTCCCGTTGGTTTTCAATACAATCTTTTGAAATGCTGTTCATTTCTTTAATAGAACGCCTCCATTCTTTAAGATTTTTTTTAAATTTAATAACTCTAGCTCCCACGGTCTGTTTTATAGAGCATTGCCATGATTTTTTCCTCGTGCAAGTCGCAGTTTAAAAATGGTATTCCAGTCTATAAATATTACTATGTTAAAATTTTCTTTTTTATTATTACTAAGCAAAAAAAAAAAAAAGAACATTATTTAAAAATTCCTTGTTTTGTTATTTATAAGTTTTTATTCATCTTGAAGGAAGTATAATACCCATAAAATTTTCAACTAGTAAGCATAGCAAACATGATTCTGCAATCCTAAGTTTCAAATTTTAAATAACGAATTATAACCTCTTTTTTTAATAACTTCCATACCCCAAATAAGGCCAACTTCATTTTTATGTATTTTAATTAATGCCTTCCATAAGACGGTAAGACGCGAGAAAGAATCGTTATAAAAGGATTCAAAAACACACACCCTCAACTTATCGTTTGGCTCATCCGCACCCTTTTGATTACGTAATAAAATTTTTAACATCTGTCTGGCTATTTGCACAGGTCACACACACTTTATTTCTTCTTCCACCTCCATAAACAATGTCGAGTTTATTTCGATGAATATTAATCGAGTTTTTTAAACCCGCGCTCTTTAAGCAACTGGCTTCTTTTGTTTACATTGTTTTAGATCGCAGATGTAATGTCTTCTTTTGGTGTTCGCGAATGAAAGGCGTGTGAGATTGCATACCGGCACAAAAAATTGAATTTGGATTAAGTTTCTTCAGGAATATATGTAGTTTGAAAAATGGCGAAATCTTGATTTGAATTATGATGTTCTTTCTGTTTGTGTCAGAATTAGCTTGTCACAATTCATCATGTTGTAATGCTATATTTTGCCGCCGACTTACGTGTTTATAATTAATATTTTGTTGTTAAAAATTAGCATATCAACATTTTGTTCCTAAGTCAAAAGGTTATACGAGTATTATTTTTATGGAGCAGATTTTCTTAAATTATGTATACATTTTTTTAGTCATCAAATACTCCAACATAATATATGATGTTCTCTATTCTAAATAAAGGATGCCCCAAAATTAACGCAAAATTTTAATTTGCAACCATTCGTGCTGTCAAGTGTTGGCAACCCTATTAAAAACCATTTGACAGCTGATAGTATTAGGGTTAGTAAAAATGGAGCGTTACATGATAGAACAACATGCAAGATTTGAATTAACATTTTTTCCTTTAAATTGTTATATTTTTATTGAATCGTAAAGTGCACAGGATAGAGTTATGTATGGAATAACACATAGGGCAAATGGCCTACACGGCTTTGCTGGTACATACGCACTCTTTTGTTGAGTTTTTCTGTGACCATTTTGCATATATGTGACTGAATTTCGTTGATGCCGCTTTGGATTTCCTCTTTCAATGCGCGCGTGCTTGTGAGTTTGTTGGATAGACCATTGACTTCCAATAACCACATAAAGATAAATCCAATGGTGTTAAATCACAGATCTGGGGGGGTAGGGGAAATTCTCAGATTTTCGAACTGTGGTCGCCAGACTTTCATTATCTTTGAAATATTGTAAAGAAATGAAAACACGTTGTTCTTTCGTGTAACTCTCCAATTTAACCCTAAACTATCAGCTGTCAAATGGATTTTTTAATAGGGATGTCAACACTTTACTGCATGAATGGTGGCAAATTTAAATCTTGCATTAATCTTGGGACCGCCTTTATATGGGACATAGATCCCTCCCCTTTTATTCGCAAACATTCGTTAACTTTTTGCATTAATTTTGCTTTAAGCACAGCTTTAAGGTTATGTGCTATATTTAAATTCTAATTTCCATTTTAATCAAAAAGTAAATAAATAAAAAATAAAGCAGCGGGAAAAAAAATGAAAAATCTGCAATGAGCATTCTAAACTTTCTTCTTACTAACTTATTTATCCAGGATATGCCCATCTAATCATCGCCCAATAGCTAATTTTTTAAACCCTTAGTTTGTCATATAATTCCGATGTGAAAATACCTTAATTACTTTATATATAGTTTGAGTCAATGAAAATGCAACTAAAAATATTAAGTAATCTAAGTTATATTTGGTAAAACATTGCCGCATTACCATTTTAGCTCTGACAATACTGAGATGTCTCAAATGCCCTTTCAACGAAACTATGATAGGTGTCCGAACGCTTGGGTATCATTGCGAAATTTCCTCCTCCTTCAGGTCTGGGTTGAATAGCCGAGGTGCAGGTTTTGTTCATTAGAGATGCTCACCCAGCTGAGCTTGGTGGACAAGGAGGTTTTATAGAACCCTCAAAGAGCTTCCTGCATATATTTATTTAAGAGCCATCAGCTTTAATATTTTAACCTGTTATTATTACGATTTTTGTAGAAGGAAAGGAAATTTTGCTTATTTTTTGCTTTTAAAAGGGAAATGCGGGAATCTGAGCTTGTTCTGAGTACATGAATAGAAGTGATCTTAGGAACAAGAGCTTTAAATGTAAAAAACATCCAGTCTTTTACAATCATAACAGAATATAGCTATAGACTATTCATTGGCCATCGTGAGAAAAACTTCATTTCCCTGAGACGGTCCTTAATTATTGAAATATAATGAAATTCCAATCTTCATAACTTGGTCAGTTTTGATCACAGAAGAGTGGATTTTTTTTTGTTTAAAATGTTAATCAAATGTTGCTTCGGGGGGGAGGGGTCTTGGGAAGCTCATAGACTTTGGAAGTCTTTGATCTACCGCTTGGAGCTGTAAGGTAATGATTAATAACATGGCATATGATTTGCGCCTGAAGTTAAGTATGCTATGACTGTTAGACATAAAAAGATTTGATTTACATTTTAAATTCTGTCATTATAGTTTTTAAAATAATGTGTCAACATTATTTTATTGAATATTTCTCATAGGATTGTGAGATTAAATGGGAATTAAATTTCGTAACTATTTCGGCTGTCCATTTATTGAATGAAGCAACAGAAATTTAATTTTTTTCTTCATTTAAAATATTTTTCCAACTAGAGCAATATGAACATTTCTAATGATTTAGAAATTAGTAACTGGGCCTCGATTAGAATGGACAACACCGTATGATTTTAACCTTATTATTCTGGAATAAAGAGTTTCATTCAGATAATACTAATCCCCGCAATCATAATTCTGAAATGGATATTTCAGAATATTTTCACTCTTCTCTTATTATAATAGCCCAGAAACTAATTTCTAAATCGTTAGAGACAGACATATAGTTCCAGGTGAAGAAATGCCTTAAATGCAGGAAAAATTATATTTTATGTTGTTTGAATTATTTAATCCATAAATGTATTTTTGAAAAAGTTACGAATTCTAATTTTTTATACGGTCTCCTGTTTCTATCACTCATAGTTAGCGAAAAAAAAATGTCGACATTCTAAAACATACGATTAAAAAAATCGTTTTATGTCTAAATTATAATGAGTTATAGCGGTTTAACATAAATAGCGTTCGTATACAGATATATTTTATAGAATAAATTAAAAACGTTATGCAACGGCGCATTATTTCAATTCCAAACGATTTCTTAAGATCTCAGTCGGTGCTTCACATTTATTAGCAAAATTCGTCTAAAACAGTGATTTTTAACTTTTAATAGTCGATCAATTTTAGTCGAAAAAGAATTCTTTTTTTTAAATATTACAGTATCTATAAATATGATTAATAGGAGTTTGGGAAATATTAATAAGAAGTCAGATTTCATGACTTTTTCAGAAAAATGCATTTATTGCTTCAAGCAATATAAAATATAATTAATTTCTTCATTTAAGGTATTTTTTCCAGTTGGAACTTTACGTATATCTTTAATGGTTCAGCTGCTAAACTATGATAAGTGAACACCCTGTATATTGTATTATCGTATAGAGATGATCAACAATAAATATATTTAATTTTGCTATTAAAACTTGAATTAAAATGAAGGCGGAAAATGGATAGAATTTGTACTGAATGATAAGAGTTTCTCTTCTACATCATAAAATCCCAAATTGTTAAGAAAACAAAATATATAGAATTTGTAACTATTTTTGTTAATATCATGTAAGTGATCCAAAACAACAAACTGGAACGTTCATAGATTTTATAGTCGAAAATTTTACTTTAGAAACAATTTAGCATTACAATTTTAAGGGTGTTTTTTTTTCATTAAATCTTTGTTTTATAGGTATACTAGCAATACCCGCACAGTATTGCCAGTGGCATAACATCCAAGACGAAAAATTAGCTTTAAACTTACGTCTAGCCTTCACCCGATATAACATGGGCATTCCACGCAACATCAAACGAACATAAAAATATATTTAGAAGTCATCAAAAATAATTTTTATAGCACACATTCAGAAATATTTAGACTTAAAAAGGTAAAAATATGATATGTTCATACCTTCCCCAATAAATGCTTATAAAATGGTACAAATATCTTCAATATCAGTTAATTTTTTTTTGTTGGGGAGGGTGTATAAGGAGTTTTGAATCGCTGTTTATATTTAGACGTAAACAAAGAAATGTATCGCATATCCATACCACAGCTCTTGCTATTTGATCATCGCTGTTCGAGGTTTTCGCACATGGGTGGATAAGTGCAAAGCACAGATACTGTTTTACGCATGCGTGAATCGTAGTAGGAAAATAAATAAAACAATTATAAAACTACTTTTTTTATTTTGATATGACTTCAATATATAAAACTTTCCCCAATAAATGTCCTACAAAATGGTACAAATATCTTCAATATCAGTTCTCGAGTTTTTTTCTCTTTCAAACATACAGACGCTTTCAGGAGACTTCATTAAGATAAATTAGATAAATAGATAAGATAAAACAATTAAGATAAATTAGAACATGGTAACGATTTCATACCCTTACCATAATAGTTAAGGCTCTGAAAATGATAAATTTCCGTAACAATTTCGAGCTTTTATTTTGTATTAGGGATCAAAAGCAACACATGTTTCTGAAGCTGTAAGAGAAGTCAAAACCGTCTGCCAATTAAAGGATTAATGTCTTCAAACGTGTAATTATATTATTGTCACAAATTCTCATTGCTCTATTTTTGATCTAATTTCGAAGCGCATTGTCCTTCCCCCCCCCCTTCTTCTCTTTCCGGCTAATGTATCAATTCTATTAATGAGCTAGTTTATGCAAATGTGTGCTGATTTTATATTAACGTAATGTTTTTTTAACTGACATACTATTATCAGTAAATTGTGACATGCGTAATTAAAAATCGTGCAAAACGTTTTAGAAAAAGATCACTACGCCTCAAGCAACCAAATTAGGCAGGTATTTAATTCTGGGATACATTTTCATTAAAAAATGGATTTTGTAGAATTTTAATTTTTAATTCAAAATCAAACAAAACTTAGTTTTTCCTCAATATGTTTGAAATTTAAAATATTAACTTGTCAGTGATATATATTTTTTCCGTATAATTTTTTTTCTTATTTAATAAATATTATAAATGTATTTTAGAGAGTTACTTTCCATTTTTTTTAAGTAATTACATTTAAAAATTCTAACGTTGCAACGATATTAATCCTTCGACTTCTAATGGGATAAATACATGTCACTAACTTTTGAAAATTAGTTTAAATATTTCTTAACAAAAGTAGTAGTTTTTTCGAGGGGGGGGGAGGTTATTTGACCACTACATCCCAGCTTCTTACTTAAAAAAACATTTGGGGAAAAAATATGTTTTATACAGAATGTATTCTTGCACTTTATTACAGCAATGATATGAATAAATTTTAAAAAATAATATAAAGATGCACATATCAAGTCAAAAATATCATCATGCTACAATGTATCGGGCTAGAAATAGAGATTCGAATCACCTTTAATTTTTTTTAAATCATAGGTTTACTTTTTTTTTTTTTTTTACCTTTAAAGAAATTGATGATGAGTTCTGAGTAAAATGGCCTGATATACAAAGGCTTTATACAACACTAATTATGTAATCTTATGGTTGTTTAATATGTACGATAATTTTACATGTTGAATATTTTCCAAAAAAAGAATCATAAATATGATTAGATTCCCAATTGATCATGAAGAATTATTCCAATTAGATTAACCCTACTTATATGCATTATTTAAAACACCTCGCCTTCTATACATAGTATATCTTTAAGCCTTTTCTAGTCCCTAATTTTTTAATAATTTATTTATTTTTTTCACTCATACTGTATCTTATCATGTTCATTTATCCAATTTATTGTAATTAGATATTTTTTATTCTAGTTTTTATCGTCTTTGTTATGTTATATGCATTCGTATTTTGCTTTGAATGTTTCTTCCCAACTAATTGCAGTATAATTTTCCTTTTTTTTCTCCCCTTTATTTTTAATAAAGTCCACCTACATCTATACCAAACCGGAAAGGAGCCAAATGAGCTCTAGAAATTGAGGTGTGGTGTGGTGTTAAATGCTAATATGTACAATATATTTTATATATGCTTGTAAAATATATCTTTGAAGTATTTTATTTCATCTAATGTCTCAGACTTTTCTCAGATGGCATTTGAAGAGCAAATTATAGACAAAATATTTTTCCGGTTAATATTTATAAGATGTACGATTCCACTAGAATTTATTCAATAAATTTATAGAATTCCAGCAAAATATATCCGCTTTCTCTGAAAATTAGTTGAAAAAAAAATCCAAGTTCAATGTAACTTTTCTCTTATAAAATACCTTTTTTAACGAAAGTTTCTCAATAAATAATAAGATACAAAAGTAGGCCTAAGTAGGTCAGATAATTCATTGAATCGTGTTTTGCGACCAGAATAGTCGCAAAATGGACGCCGTATGTAGGTAAATGGACAAAAAACGATTTAAACCACGGAAATTCTTAATTCTAAATTAAACGGCGCAAATACAAGAGTAAAACTTTGTACAGTACCTCCGAGTTATATTGGAATAGCACTGCGTGATGTTTGAGGATTTTATGATCTTTATAAGGTAATGAGATTTTCCATTAGTGACCAGTATCATCAAAAAATAAGCTCGGCTTAATGCACATTTTCAATTCAGACAGTGAATAAATAGAATTCATTGTCGCGTGGATTGTCTTTCTATTCCTTACCATTAGAAATATCTGAAATTAATTAAAACTTATTTAAATGATAAAACAATGAGGGTTAATTCAGCATAAAAATCTTATCATACAATTTATATTTTCTTATAATTTACATTTTGCTGCAATGTAGTTTTTATTTCATTATTTGGCAAGAACGATAAAAAAAAGGAAATCTAATCAGTACTTTGTAACAATTAGTTTAATTATATTAACGTCCCGTTTTACTAGGGTTATTTTGGGACGGACCTCGTAATTCTGAAACCGCGGTCAGATGACGAGGATGACACCTAAGCTGGCACCCCTTCTCCAAACTTCCCCACCACACCAGCGTGAGGACGTTCAGCCCCGATGGATTTAACGTGCATTAGACCCGCTTATACGACGGTTCTTCGGTGGAATCGGGACGCGAATCTGCAGCCCTCCGTTTCCCCTGCCGAGACCTTATCACCAGGCCACCGCGGTCCCTATTTTGCTACAATATAGAATTTTAAATTAAGCGACTACGTTAAAATGCCAATTTTTTGAGAAATTATGAATTCTTTTTTTATTTATTTATTTAATATTCTCAACGTTTGAAAAGGTTTATTTATAATCGTTAGAATTTTGTTTCCAGGTCTTTTTTAGAGAATGATTTTTATATTTGCAATTACATGCGTTCTAACGATATTTTCTCAAATTCTTATCTTTTATAGAATTTTCTCACAAAAATAACCCCCATAAAATCAGAAGCATATTTTTGGTATAATAGTTTCTCAATATATTCTGCAGTTCCTGAAAAAGACAATAAATAATCCATTCATTTAGATATACTTTATAGTTATTTCAATGCTTCACAAATGGGAAATTCTATATGAATTATCAGTTTGAATGTCAATATTTAGAAAAACAGCTTATTTTTTAGTTCAGGAACTAGATAATAGATTTCTTAAGCTATATGCAAAATTTTATGAAATCATTTGACAACCTGTTAAGCTATTAGATTTCTTTATGCCTCTTTTTAATAAAAAAAAAAAGGCAATTTGCTTCCTAATTTTTAAAAAAATACTTTTGCTATTTAACTGGTGTAATTTGGTTTTCATAAAAAGATTGATAAAAAAAACTTCTATAGCGATTTTTAAAATACTTATCCCGGACGTAGTCACATATCAATTAAGGAATAAAAAATAAAGCACCGATCGATGTAAATGTCACGACTAAATACCAACAGGAAAAAAAAAAGTAGAATCATTCAAAATCATTACATATTTATTAAAATAAATTCAAAAATGTAATAGAAAAATTAGATATCAATAATCATAAAATGTACAACTTCATTGATGAATTAAAAATTTTACAAATATACAAATGAAATCAAACATATGCCTCTCGATTAAACAAGCAGTATAAGTATTCTCATCTGTACTCGAACGAAGCCACGTAATAAAACAATATGCGCATATAACAAAAACAGTTCAAAAAAATCTATTCTTGTCTTTCAAACTCACCAAGAACTTTAATGCCTTCGACTATCGTATGGTGTGCTGAAAAAACAGAAAAGAAAAGAAAACTTTATATCAATATAATCGCACTATATGAACAATCGATATAATATTAGTAATCGTAGGAGTCATTCAGAACAAGATATAATGACATTAACTCATTGAGAAAGCTAGAGCCCTTATCAATATAAACAGCCCCCCCCCCCTCTTTTCAGAGTATAAATTTAACAATTTTGTGCATAATATATTTTAATTCGTCAACTCATCAACAAACTGATGCAATTTCCCTTTCAGTGTTTTTATCTTCTGAGAAAAATAGCGAGAAAAAATTTTTCGAGGGATTGAATTTCCATCCAATCTTACTTGTCGTAAGCATGTGCAGTAATAATTCGTTTCCCTCCACTTTCCTTGATTTAAAAAGAGACGATATTGTTAGAAAGATATTTTAGAATCTTTCTATAGTTGAAAATTTTACCGTGAATGTAAAATTTCGAAGATAATTAATAATATTGTACTATGCAATTTTGCTCATAAATAAGCATAAAAATAATTTTCCAACATGTGCATTTATTTTATCCACAGTTTTAAACAAACGTAAGGAATTGAGAAAAAATAAAGTTTTATTAAAACTTGATTATAAATTATTAATTGCATAGATAACAATTTATATTACAATATTATTTATATTACTAACAATCTGATAATTTTCAAAACATTAAAAATTAATAAACAAAAGACAAATATTAAAGACTATACAGAAATGCATGCCTGCTCAATATAGTATTTATTATAAATCACAGTGGTTATAATGCATGATATACTATTAATTACAAAACATAAAAAAAATTGTGCATATAACACAAGTAAGAACTTAAGCATCAATCTTATTTTGGCATTCTTTCCGTCTAGTTCGGGATATCTGATTTCTTTCTTTCTTTTTTCTTTTTAATCTGCTGACTGCCAGAGATCTATGTAAAGTTGCGATTAATATTGCATACATTTAAGTGTATTTTAATGATAGTTAGATTAAAATTTATTAAGGGAATGTAATTTTAATTGTATGTTATCAGTCAACAGTGACTGATGGGGTCTGAACGAAGCGTATAGACAATTAGTGGTCATTGAAGAGACATGAATGGAGAGTTCAGAGTTCAGTCACCGGTCACTCACATGGCACTTAACGTATTAACATCAATTTCGGATTTACAAGAGGAATATATTTGGATGAACTTCAGTTTAATGATAAAGTTGGCATTTCAGGCAACAAACTTTATTTCAAACTTCCTCGCCGCATCAGCGTTTATAGAATTATAGTTTTTCCCCTTACAATTTTTTTTTATGTAATCTGAACAAGAATTCCCATTCTGTACAATTTGTGCGATCGTGACCTGACATAATAAATAGAGATTTCCAAGCAGAAAAATGTGCATGAAACAGATAATACAAATCAGAAATTCTGGAATTCGATTATTTAACCCTTTTTACGTACCTTACTATTTCAACGTTATCCAAGGCCCATTGGTCATAGCCTCTGCCTTCGTGGAAAGGTTGCCACCATCGGAAACGTACCCCATACACTTTGGCTGGTTCTGGGATTTCATAAACTAATCGCCTCGGCTGAAATCAAACAAGAAGTAAAATATAAGAGCTGCAAAGGGTTTTAGGAAATAACATTTAGAGCTATGTCGAAATTTCTTTAAAATCATTTCGTTTCAAGAAAAACTATTTTTTACCAAAAAAAGTGACAGAAATTCAAAAGATATTAATTATGAAAAGCTGATAAATCATTCAATAGGATTATAAAACAGCTATTTACAAATCCTCATAACAGACAAAAATACGCTTTAAGAATCTCGCCTCTTTTAATTTAAATATACATAATTATATTTTGCTGAATAGAGTGATTAATCAAATTACCTCAAATCGAATATGTTTATTATTTGCTTTTTTCATATTTATCCATAAAATTAATCTTTCAAGGATGAGAAAAACGCAGGTATTTTTTGATATGATATTGCATTTTTATGATTTTTGATATGATATATTTCTGTGTTCAAAGTATTTCCGCGATTTAAAAAAAAAAAGGATGCTATAATGTAGGCTGATGAATATCATATTTATTAAAGTCCTTTTGATAAAATTTTAATTGGCCTAAAGGGTGCTTTTATTACAGATGCTAGAGTTTTCTCTCAGTGAAATACAAATGTGGGTGAGTTTCCATTGATAGTGCTTGGAGGAAAGAAATCTATTCTTTTAATCGGACTTCTGCCTCAGATTCTCCGATCAATATATGATGTCCAACATTCATTTTACCATGAAACTCTTTTGATTTGTGAATTTCACCAGATATGCTTAACTAATTTTAGAATACCATCACATAATAAGTATAGGATATTAGATATTACAGCAGTTCAGAATGGCTTTTAACAACAATAATTACTTACTTTTTTGAAATCCATTGCTGAGTGTAAAGCAATAAATTCCCAAGAAATGCCATCGTTGATGCTGTATTGAAGAATCACCGATTTATCCGAAGCAGATGGGTGCAGTAAATTAATGTGGCATTGTGAAAATCCTTCTTCCGTACCAATGCGCAGAACGAACATCAGTTTGCTGGAAATAAAGGCTTTTTTTTTAACACATAAATACATTCTTATTATCTTTAATATCTAGATGTAACAAAATAAAAAATAGCCATAAGATGATTTAGAATATTTCGATGCTTTAACAAAGGACATCGTATGTATAGAAATATCTGCAAGCAGACATCAGAATGCAAATGACAACCAGAAAAATAATATGAAGCACAAAGAAGGCAACAGTGCTGGAATTCTTGAATAAACGCCATTCGCTTGTTTTATTCTCACATCTTTTACCTTCATTTTTTTTAAAAATATCCTTCTATATCATAGAAATTTCATTTCAACAGTTATTCTTTTATCAATTGCTTTGTGTAAATTATCATTCATTCTTCCAATGTGATCAACATCAACAACCAGTGTTAATTTTAGAATCAAATTCAGATTTACTATTAGGCATTCATTTGAATCACGCTTCACGATGAAACCAATTTATATATTTGCACCATCACTATATCACTATTTAAGTTGTGGAAATTATATTTTAGTCGAACATTTCTATGTGAAGTGGAGAGTATCTTTAATAAAATATAGAATTTTCTAAAGTAAATAATTCAATGAATTCTTTAAAAATATCGTATTAATTGATTAAGTAAATAATTAACATGCAACTAAGTAAAATTTATCATCCATTGAGTCATGCAGTAATAACTCATGATTAGGATTGAAAGTGATAACAAATTTAAGATTTCCAAGTTCTGCTTAGTTGCTTCTTCGCGACAGAGATATTCCAGGGTGGGAGAGACGAAGTAATATATACTCTTGCTAGGACCACCCAAGGCGTGAAGGCCATTCCACTTTGTTCAACTAAGCAAGTAGGCACTTGGAGCAGTCAGCCATCTCTCCCTGTGGTACCCCACATCCTTGGATTACTAAATGAAGCTATTCTCCTCCCATTACCATGAATCAACCTCATTGTGATAGAATGCAAAACTAAATCACATGAGATTAATAGCAACAAGACCATTATTTTATAAAAATTACTCACTTTAATACTAATACTTAGGTATTGCTTGGGAAGAAAACTCGTTATTCCGTAAACATTTTCAAAACAAATCCTTTTTTTTAACAAGTTTGAATAGCCTTAAGGAAATATCCGTTTATTCTTACCAATTTGGTCTTAAATGGCCTCCTTCTCTACCAAACATGTTATGGATTTTCTGAGAATATTCTGCCATGTATACAAAGCCGGATACAAAAGACAAATTCGGCAACCGGCGTCTTATTCCGCCACCTCGTATTACCTTTCGTTCTTGCCAGTTTTGCATAAAAAAATATAAGATTGAACCAGTCAATGTCATCAAGTTTTCTTGGTGAATTAAAGTCTGCGAAGAGATTTCTTAAAATCTTCGCAAAATTAATGACTGTTAGATACAGCAGCATCGATAGCTTATGATATAGTAGAAGCACTCATGTGCGATATGGACATGTGATATTTCTTCCAGCCAGAGAAAAATTCTCCAGTGATAAGTAATCCTGCTTCCACTAGATCAGTCCAGCTGATCCCGATTCCTCTGTGGCAAAATTTCGATAACAATAAATTTGTTTTAAGACGCCATAAATTGCTTGAAGTAAACTGAGTGAACCAAATATACCATCTAAAGCCAAAGGTCCTAATAAGGAAGTTATTTTTAAAACCCATTTGATGTATTTATCTGGAATATTAATTCGTGCTACTGATGCATTTTTAATAGAGCTTGGTCTGGAAAAAATAGTTTCTTCCATCGTTGCCAAAATTAATACGATCTATTTCACAATAGAAATTCGTTCGTAAGGATGAGATGTATCCAAATCAAGATCTATAACGATAAGGATTGATAGTAAATTTTTAATGCTAAGTGAAAAAATACTGAAAGATTTGAAATTCGACACCGGATACAATGATACAAAATCAGAAATCATTTATCAAAACATCCTGAGTACTTCACCAATATAAAGGTTCACTTTATAATCAGCGATAATGACGTCACGAAAGGCGGGTAGTGGGAGCTCATTTTATTTTAGTTTCAGACTATAACTATTGCACGCTGCAAACTTCATGACTGGAGACATGCAAAATATAATATATGCTCAAAAGTCTTTCTGAAATTCTTACCTTGCCAGCGATGCATCCAACTCTTTGGTAACAATCGCTCTTCTTCCACATTCGCCCATATATAAATGTTTCCCACCACCATGTGGCGCTAAAGAACCGCATTCTTGACTTATCCATCCACCTTTCACCACTTCCCACAAATCGGCTGAAAGACCGTTTTCGAAAGAATCCAAGAAAGTGGTTGGAAGGATCCTTGCAGTTATCAAATTTCGTGACGGTTTGCAATCTGCGCCTGCGAATGAAATATGAATACAAAATTGTGAATCTATTTGTTTCTAGGAACAAAATAAAATTCTTAATTTTTAAAATTGTTTGATATTAATGAATTGAACGAATGTTATCATAATTTCAAATCATATATTTAAGTGCTGGAGTTGTTTTTGTACTAATGAATATAAGTTTGAATAAATAAAAATAATAAAGCAATTAATTTTAAATATATTTACTCTATATCCTATAAATAATGTAATCAAAAAATTCTCAAAAATATCTTCAAGAAATTTTAATTTTTTAATAGGGTTAATTATATTTTGTTAAACATTTTATGTTACCAAACTTTCTATGCATTATGATTTATTCTTACATCCTTTTTTGGTATTAAAAAGTGAATAAACAGAGTACTTTTTTTTTGCTTATAAATCAAAAGCAAACTGTATAATGAACAAATTTTAGTGCAGATTTTTATCAATAACCTTCATTAATAGCTTTTATAAAAGAAACTTAAATCGTTTAAGTTTGCATTCAGATAAACAAAATTTTAAGAAAAATGTTTGAATCTTTTAGTATTAATCTTTTATGCACAAATTTTTGATAAATTTTGCTAACTTTTATAACTTATTCATTTAAAAAACGGCATCTTTTAACCTTTTCTAGGACCATGGAAAGTCGGTTTACCACCAAATCATCAATCTTTGTATGAAATTATGTAGTTTTGCTTAAATTCTAATAAGACAAAAACCTAGATGTTTTATTTACTTATCTCACACAAAAAATGATGTCTTGATTTGTTAATTAGTTATTAATTAATTAATAAAACAAATTACATTTATCTAATAAGCTCAATGAATTCTTTTTCATATGCCAATATCAATCCTAGAACTATTTTAGTATACCATGACTAGAAAAAATTATCCTTTAAAGGGTTAAAAGTTTTTTTTTTATATGTTTAGAAATTACAATGAAATACATATCTTACTTCTTGCAATTTCTACATTTTTTTTTTCAAATCAAAACATGAGAAATTTACAATGAAACTAAAATGCTTTTTATTTCTATTTCTTCTAGAAAGCATTTAAATATTTAATCTTATGAAAGAGATAAACCTACCTGAAAATCCCAGATCACATTGGCATTTCCCTTGAACACAAATTCCTTTTCCGTGACACATTGATGGACAGGCCTCTCCAATGTAAACATCATCAATAGCCCACGCTGGTAAATTTCGTGGTTTTGGTATATTGGTAGGTGTATCCTGTATCCATCTAAATTGTGTTGTGCTGAAATACGTAAAAAAATATATTTATTAATTTTTGCATAAAATGCATGACTATAAGTAATAATCATGAAGAATATATTAAGTTATTAATTTGTAATTAAAAATTTAGGAGAAAAACTTCATAATACTAAGTATATGAATAGTGAAATTCAAAAAATGAAATATAATGTCAGTCTCAAATATACTATATCGGAAGTCCACAAAGTTTTGTATATCACTAAAATTAGAGTCAAATACATAAGTAAAACTAATTCCATGCATAAGAATATCCCAATCACAATTTGATAAATTATTTAATTAGCTTAATTTCTTTTTATGTAATAATCAATTATATTTAGTGCTAGTATGAAACATTTAGCAATAATCAATTTGTTTTGATTCTTGCATTAAACTAATACCAAATCATAAGTACTGTAACTTTGAAATCATACATTATTAAAAAAAATATAGAAATAATCAAATGGGAAGTATTTTGATCAAGTATGTATAATATTCTATATAATACTAGATTGCTGTAAATATTTTATATTATGTATAGTATATATACTATTCTAAATTATCTTGAAGAAAAATAAATGTAAAATATTCATGATTCATTCTTTTTTATTTTTAAAAGTCATTCCTTTGCGTATTATAAATTTATTAGCTTATATTTTATTAAAAAAATCAAAGGCAATAACAGAAATAATTTAATTTGAATAGATGTTATATTATCTGACAGAAATAATTGTCTGGCTAATATTGAAATCTATGGACTGCTTTTGACACTTTCACCTTTAACTTATACTGCATATCATGTTCATTGTTTTTTTTAATTTTTCAAGGAAGGTCAAAATATTACTTTCAATTAAAAAAAAAATTCATTTCAAGGAAAATAGCTGCTTTAAAATTGAATATTGTTGTTGTTGATAATACTTGACATAGACAAGCCCGTTGACGAAATCAGCGATTTTAAGCAGAGTTTTAGCGTCTCTTGTTTCAGAGCACCATCTAGGGCCAAGAGTATGTCTTAGCTACTCATGTACTATAGCCTTTTGCATGGGGTGGACTTCATTCATACATTTCACTCATACACAGATCATAATTTAGATCTGAATCAGAGAACGATCACCTCTGATCCAGTATCTCCAGTGGTATGGTCTCAACTTGGAGGACTTAGCGGCTACGGCAGAATTTATACGCACATCAGCCACCATGTACAAGGAGGTCTTTGGCCGGCAGGGATCCAACTCACAACCCAAGGGATGCGAATCCAACACCCTACCAATCAAGCTATCCCGGCCCTAAACTGAATAGTATACTTGTATATTTAGCATTCTTGCTACATAAAAAAGAAGACCAAATTTCCTCTATTAACAAGGAAAATGCTTACCTTGAAAACGTTTTCTCTGGTAGATGCAGCATCACCAATGTCCATTTCTTATGAGTGTTAGTAGAATAGATTGACGGATTATGGAATTCGTTAGGTGCACATTCGGAATGAATAGAATTGGTTGGGAAGCAAGCTCTGTTGACTAACTCCCAGTTTTCTTAAATGAACCAGAATTATGAGTTTCATTATTGCAAAAATAACACTTGTATTAATTTGATTTCAGACAAAATTTAATGAAACAAAACTTACCTGAACCAGGTTCTTTAGAATATTCTAGTCTTATACTGTGATTTGTCAAGCAGCTGTCAGTATATTCACCACAGCCAACAGCAATCTATGAAATAAAAAACATTCAGACACTTCTATATGTCTAAGGGTAAAAGGTGATTAATATTATGACAGAAGTTTAATTATGCATATTCAATGACAGATTTAAATATTTTTTGGCCCTAGGCAGTGCTTATTATAAGACCCATTTTTTTTAATAAGATAGTCAATTTTGATTCACATTTCAGTATTTTTTTAACATGTTAATGATTTATTTTAGATTAATATTTTGATTTTATTAACTTTGAGAATATGCTTTATTATTATTAATCTTTTATTATGTCAGACTGCCCAGGATCCAAATTTGTGCACAATATTATTGAAGTAGATGTTTACTTAGTTATTAGAATATTTATAAATGTAAACATAATCGAATATATAGGAATTTGATAAAATATCAATGCTATCATCTTTTATATTCATAATTTTTTTCCAAATTTATTCATTTTTCATCTAGGTCTCTTCTCAGCCTAGTTGGAAACATGCCACTGTTCAATTTTAGTTATAGATGAATAAATTGGTTTTAAATTCCATAGCTAAACAACTGATGATATTACTTATTCTTTTACAAAATGCTATGTAGCATTTTGTAAATGATTTGTTGTTTTTCACTAAATGAAGTTGTAAAACTTCATTTAGTGAAAAACATCAAATTGTAAGCTTACATAAAAATGATCAATAAATATTACTAAGTTTTATTCTTGACAATTTGAATAAGTTTTTATATGCTTTCATACAGGGTGCTTTCCAATAGTTAACTTCGAAATTATTAGAGATAGGCACGGATCTCCACTTGGAAAAATGCTTCCAAGGAAGTGAAGAATTATATTCTGTGATATTTCAATCAATAAATATATATCTGAAAAAATCGCACTAATTTTTATAGAGTCCAATAATTCTATAATCTATCATGCATATTTCCCTAAACATGACTAAAATAACTATAGACAAGGCCTGTATCAATATTTAGACCATAATCTTTTCAACATTATATTTATTCACTTTAGCAAAATAAAATATAATTTTTTAAATCATTTCATCAATTGAAAAAATATATGTGTATCTATATTCAAAAATTAGCAAAAGTTCACAATTATAATGCATATTCTGTCTAAAATTATGAAATGGAAGTTTTAAAATTATAATATTCTGTACACATTCAGAAATGTTTTTTTTTTCATTTGTAAAAATTACTGAGTTTTATTGATTTTAATAGCAAATATTTATGAAAAAATAACTAAATAATATCCTGTATTTGAAATAAATATTGATGTTTAAAACTAAACATATTCTAAGAATATTCTTGTTACAAAAAACAGTGGCTCTGATATTCTTTTTCATTAATTATACAAAGTATTTAAAAAATGTACATATTTTGAACAAATATTATAAAAGGGATTAATAGCCTATCGCAAAGTTTAATAATTCAAAAGCAGGATTTTGTCATATTTTTTAAAAAGTTAAACATGTGGATTGATGCTCTGCATTTCTAATGCAATTACAGACAATAGTAAACACTCTTATTGTTATTTGAATATGTTCTTTTTCAATAAACTTTTATCTCATTGATTGATTATAGCTAGTGTTGTGGAATAAACAGTATTTTTAGATATCCTTATAAAAAGAAAAGAGTTGGAAGCAAAAACACAATGCTGAATTTTCTGCTGAATCCTCTGTTCACCAAAATTCCATCAAAATAAGATCTTGTGTAACAATGATAATACAAAGGTGCTCAATTCAGCTAAAAGTACCATTTTACAATCTTAAAAATATTTTAAATACACAGCTTATCATAAATTTAGCTAAGCATCATAAAACGTGGAAAAACAACTGAGACCAATAAGAAAAAAGACAACTGATTTCCTGACTAACTAACCAATTAAATTAATACCTGTTGAGATAATATCAAATAAATATTATCTGTTACAGAATGGCTGTAAATGTAAAGGTTGGTAGAGTTTAATTCATGCAAAAAAAAAAATAATAATAATGTAAAAAGTTATTACTATAATATATATTGTATGAGTTAAATAGAATTATGCTGATTGCTGATAATATTGTTCTTTTGAATTAATTCATCTGATTTATTAAAATTTGATTATACAATTAATTATTTGTGCATACAATTATTCAAATTATGCTTATTTTATGTGTCTTAATAGATTAATGTTATTTTTTAATTCTCCACAATTTTTTTTTATTTATGGAAAAATGTACAAATATTTTTAAATAAAATACATTAAAAAAAGTTTTCAGTATCCGTTAATACTTACTTTAAATTGAATCATAAAGCCATTTTCCACGATCAATTCTCTGGTTGTAATTCCTCTTTCTTCTATATCAGAATCTTTCTTCCACAGAAGTGCATGACTTGGATGGTAACAATAAGAATTTTCCACCTTTGAAAAAAAGAAACATGCTTAAAGATATTCTTTTTTTATAGTGAAAGCAATTTTGAAATATCAGACACTAAACAAATTAGATAATAAGCATTCTTTAATTAAATAAGAAAATGTTCTTAAGTTTAAGAAAGTATTGGAAAATTTCATACATCATTGAAATAAAATCTTTTTTAATTTAACTTAATCATACCTGAGATGTTAAGCTGTTACAATAAAACTTGTTCAGGATGACGAACTCAAATATATGAGATTGCATATACAGTGTCTGACAAAAGTGATGGGACACTTGTGCTTTACAAAAGGAAACTCTAATAAAATAAATTTAAAAAACATGTACAAATTTTTTGTGGGTGTGTTTCATACTTAAATTTAGTAACAATTATTACATAACATACATTTTGTCAAAATATTAAAATATTAATTTAATAAAAATACAATTGTTTAGAACGGAGCAAAAAATAGCTCACATAAGTCATGGGACACCATTAGATATGCAACAAAGATCGTCTGAAATAGGCAATAAAAATATTTTTGGTGGTTTTATTTTTACACAAAAGCAATTGGCAATAATTTATAAAATCGTCTGCAGTATTTCTCTCCAGTTTGTTTTGGAATTTTTGTGTTTTTTTAGCTCTGTGCAGCCATGAATGCTAAACGAAAAGAAACTTCGCCTGAAATTCGAAAATTAGTTATTAATTTGCATATTGAACGTGGAAAATCTATTAGAAAAACTGCTGAAACAGTTAACTTGAGTCATTCAACAGTGTTCAATATCATTAAACGATATAAAAAGAATCATATTATTCAGGATAAAAGAAGACCTGGCCGACCATCAAAGCTATCCAATGGAATAAAGCGAATTATCGTCGGAAATCTTAAAAAAAATCCAAGAAAGAGTGCTCCTAAAGTTTCTGCTGATTTACAAGCATTATATGGAATAATTGTTAATCCTGAGACTATTAGAAAGGTAATTCTATCTGTGGGATATCACGGTAGAGTAGCCAGGAAAAAATTCTTCGTAAGTGGAAAGAATAGAAAACTCAGACTAGCTTTCGCAAAATCCAACATAAATAAGAATTCTGATTACTGGAATAAAATTATATTTGCTGATGAGAGTAAATTTAATATATTTGGTTCTCATGGTAGAATCTTGGTGTGGAGAAAACCCAGGGAAGAATTTCCCAAACAGAACTTGGTGCCAACAGTAAAACATGGTGGAGGAGGAGTTATGGTATGGGGGTGTATGTCGTCCGCTGGAGTTGGTAATCTTGTTTTTATTGGCAATATAATGGATCAGTACAAGTATATTGACATTTTAAAGCAAAATGTGAAATCTTCAGCACGAAAACTGAACCTTCATAACGATTTTAAATTCTACCAGGACAATGACTCCAAGCACACTGCTTTTAACGTTAGACTCTGGCTGCTGTATAGCTGTCCTGAAATAATAAAAACACTACCACAATCTCCAGACTTAAACCCCATAGAGAATATTTGGCAAGAATTGGAATCAAGAATTCACAAACACATCATTTCTTCAAAACAACAATTAAAATCGGTGCTTCAAGAAGAATGGAGTAAAATCACTCAAGAAATCACAAAAAAATTAGTCGAATCCATCCCAAGAAGATTAAATCATGTTTTAAAAGTAAAAGGAAATCCAACAAAATATTAAAACTTTTTTTAAAGTAAAATTTTTGGATAAATATTTGATGGATAAGTAAGTGTCCCATCACTTATGTGAGCCATTTTTTGCTCCGTTCTAAACAATTGTATTTTTATTAAATTAATATTTTAATATTTTGACAAAATGTATGCTATGTAATAATTGTTACTAACTTTAAATATGAAACACACCCAAAAAATTTTTTGTACATGTTTATTTATTTATTTTATTACAGTTTCCTTTTGTAAAGCACAAGTGTCCCATCACTTTTGTGAGACACTGTATTTTGTATAATACAAGTGCATATTAACCCTACAGTGAATAGTATAGCCATTTAGCTACATGTTTTTGTAGCCATTTATAAACTTCACAAGACAGTTCCAAAGGGCAACAACGAGTGTCCAGAAATTCTTTTTTAAATGCTTTTTGTTAAAAGTTTGTATTGAAGATCAATATACTATGGCAACAGCAATGCTAGAGTTTGATTGAAACTGAAGACTTCCATGATATCTGTTGCATGAATAGTTCTCATTTGTAAATTTCTAATATTATTTTTGCATAGAAACAATTATATTACTATTATATTTTGCTGTTGGTATCATATATTCATTTTTATTATCATTCTTAATTTTTATTCTTCCTTTGTTCTTTTCTTTCCAAACGATTTACAATATAATAGTTATCATTTTTTCTTCATTAAATACTATATTATTTATATTCTTCTAAGCATTATTGATTTTGCTTAATACATGGCATCAGAATATTGTTTAATTAATACTGCATCCAATTAATGCTTTTTAATTTTATGAAAAAGAATTAAAAATTGTCTTTAATAATTTTCCAGCATTATATGCAGCTATTGAAAACACATACGTTTTTTTTATCATAAAAAATAAAAAGTCAAGCATTCTAGGCTTAAAACAATGAATTTTTTCTCAAAAAAAAAAGTAATTTCTTTGTTGATTCAGAATACACAAATCAAATTTATTAGCCATTTAACATTATTGCAAATTTAATGAAATAATTTTAAATATCTTCATTTTTTTTAATTAACACATACCTTAGAATATGGCCCAAACCACCAGTTAGTAGGATCAGCCCCTCTAGGGCCTTCAAAGTCATCAAACAGCTCAAATGCATTGATTTCAGACCCACCGATATAAATGTTATCTAAAGACAATGCAGGTAGCAAATCTCCTTCGATCAAACCAGATGGTTGCCACCAACGAATTCGAGTAGCAGGGCTTCGCGCATGTTCAGGAATCAATATATGATCAGCATGTGGTTGAGAATAAAGAGAGTAATCTAATTCATGTAGTAAATACCAGCGAATACCTAAAAATAAATTAAAAATTTAACTCAAATTGAAATTTGAAAAATCTATAAAACAAAAAGAATTGTGCGAGGAAAAAAAATAGCAGTATTAAAAATTGTTTTGTTTTAAAAAAAATTTGGCCTAGTAAAATTTTATTACCTAATGAAAAACAACAAGTTAACTTGAAAAGAAATATATAAAAGATGTTTCAGCAATATCTTACTTACCCCCATTGATTGAGTACTGCAAATATGCATTCTGATTACGTGAGGAAGCACCAATGCAAGCTAAATTGTCTCCATATCCTCCAATCTGAGCCACAAATTGAATGAATCTAGATAAAAATTATAAATATCATAAGATTAGATGAAGTTATAACACAGGTAAAAAAAAAGTGACATTTGTATGCATCTGTCCTATTAGCACAAAATGCCCAACAACAATCTTACAATATCTTCATAATTTAATCTGGCATTTAGAATATTGAATTTCATTGAGATATAAAAAAATATCTTATACTAATAGAGTTTTATTATTTTTTTTTCAAAGAAATACATTGCTTCACTCTTTTACATGAATTCCACAGACAAATCTTATTCTAGTAATTTTGAATATCTTTCTTATAAAAAAAATACTTTTTCACAAATTCCATTTTAATCAGAAAAATATGTGAAAATGTTAATTATTGCACAATAATGATTGAAACCAATTTTGTTTTTGGAAAATAGACGAAGGAAACAAATATAGAAGAGTTTCAAGTCACTGAATATTCAATTTAATAATATTTTCTTTGTAATGAAATTTTCTACAGAACATTACCTTTAAATGACATTTGTATGTTATTTACTCTGCAGATTGAGAAAGATAATTTCTATATAAAATAATTCTACAGATTTATTTTCTCAAAGACTTTTTCCCTGCTACTTCTCAAAATTCCAACAAAATCAAATCAAATCAAATCGACTAAAATATAGTAGCATTCGAAAGTCTTGGCAGTTGCTGAAGAAAATAAAACCTGATTAATTTTCTTCATTTCGATGAAAATTTTGTGGAATTTGACATATTACAAAGTATAATAAACACCATACTAAATACACTAAAATAAAGTTACAAAAGTAATAATGAAGATGTTTTGAACAAAAACTTTCACAAAGAACGATTCTAACAATATCTGATGCAATATGAATATGTTATTTTTTAAAAGATGAAGAAGGGTTTTAAACATTTATAAAAAATGAATTTTTTTATGAAAACATTGTTTCTTATAATAAGCCGTTAAAAGTTGAATTACAGATTATTATTTTTTTTTTGAAGTTTAGGATATGCATCAAAGTCAATAAAAGGTGTATAATCAAGCAAATATTTTTATATTTATAATGCAGTTCTTAAATAAAATAATGAAATTTAGTTAAATAAAGATTCAATTATTCAATGAATCAAACAGAAAGATGACTAATTTGATGTTTAGTATTGATATTAAAAATAAAGGGATTTATTTATAAATTATCAACATGTCTCTTAATGAGAAAATGATACAAGTTAAGTGCAATATCAAGCCAACACCTAAAAATATATTCCTTATCAGCACAGTGATAACATATGTTTAGACTTTACAGATCTTAAGGACATTTACAGAAGTTGAATGCATTAGTTTTATACAAGTGAAAAAAGATCGTTTCACATTCTTTTTCTTCATTATTATGTTCATAATAAATATACGCAATTCAGGTATTTGTAAAAAAAATTTACGATTATTTTGAATGCAATCTCACTTAAATTAAAATTAATGAAACTTCTGAAAATCATAACAATTTAAAAAATTCTTCTTGTAAAGTTGGAAGGCAAAGGTGGATTCCTTTGCATTTATCTGGTAACATAAGTTGTTGATGTTCGAAACAGTCAAAATTAGGGCTTGAAAATCTCTTTTCAGCCCTTAACTTCTAAGATACTGCAATTATCAGAAAACTTCAAATACAAAAGTTGTTCATTCTAATAAAATGTTAATCTGGTTGATTTATTTTTCTATCTTCAATATTAAGAAAATTAAAGCAAAATGAAAATTTCACCCTCCCCTCACCATTCCACTTCTTTTGAGCTATTTCTGAACTTGAAATTTTTAAATTTCTAACAATTTATTCCAAGTCAGTTAAAATCTAAATAAAATTATTCTAGTTATCTTGTTCACAAGATAATATGGGGAAATATATATAAACTTCTAAATGAAGAGTGGTTTTGGGTTCTAGCGATCATGATCAGTAAAGAAGTGAAGAAACTGAGAACCATTGCAATAGGTAGTCTTCCTATAGGAATCTACCTAATATTTGTAATAGTGACAAACAGAACAACAATAGTGAACCTAACATAATGACAGACAACAACAATATTCACCATATTTCAGTGTCAAGTGGAATTTTTTATAATATAAGCAAAACAAATAGATACGCCCCTTATGAAATATTTGTCACCATCTAGCATAATAAAAAATGTATTTAAGATCCGATAAAAAAAATATATATTCAATTTAAAAGCCATAAAAAATTACTTTGCATCTCTTAAATCCAAGTCAACTGTCTCTAGAATTCGTGGCCCAGCACCACTGAAAACAGCAGCAAAATCTTCAACAAGAACAGAACATGGTAGTGCGATTTGACCTCCAACTACATAGCTCCAATATGTAGGATCAAATGCCTTTTCTTCAAAAGCTTCTTTTAAAAATGTCTAAAATGAAAAATATAAAATAAAATTCGATTTTCCTCCTTATGATTGCATATAAAATACTTATCAACATCTTTCTTTGATTTATTCTTAATTTCATAATTTTTGAAGATATAAAAAAACAATCAAAACTCATTTCTAGAAAGTTTATTCATTGAGTATTTTTAAAATAGCAGATATTTTTAACACATGCAAAAATTTTTCATTTTTTATATCTAAACTTTTTAAAAAATAGGCAAAATAAATAAATAAATAAATAAATAAATAAGACAAATTTTAAATTACTATCTACAATTTTCTATCATGTAATTAACACTAAAAGAGTTAGCCATAAAGCCTTTAATGCTATTTCATGTATTTTAAATCCCCTTAAAAAATAAATAGCCATTTAAAAAATTGCTTATTACTTTTACTAATTTTTTTTAATTAACACATATATGACAAAATTATACTAATATGAAGTATAACCAAAAAAATGAAACTTTAAAATCAGCTCAACTTTAATATTTGTTTCATGAAACCTGGTATAATACACAGATAAATAATTTTTTGCATTAATACATGAAATTTATGCACTGAACATCACAAAATACTTCACCTAACTATTCTACGATTTGAACAAGAAATTTTCAAATTTAACAGAATTTATCTTTTTAGCATGAAGATGATTGAATTTGTCAGGCTTCATAGACATTAATTAAATGTTATAATATACTTACTGCAATATAACATGCAATGAAAATAGTTTTTGTACTTTGTTCAAAAATTGACTTAAAATTATATCATCTTCTGTGATGACTTACACAGAAAGCATAAGCTATTTTTGTTAAAAATTAATACATTATTTTTTTAAAAAACATTTTTATGAAATTTTGATGATGATTTGACTATTTTAATGTATCAGACTGAAGTTGAAAAATGCTTTATTCTGTAGTTATTAAATTAACAAAATGTTTAGGTTATAAATATCATTTTTAAAATTAAAAATTAAACAGCATACTGGTCTGTCTTCAGCTCTGGCACAAGTATCTCCTTCATATCCTTTGTCACATTCACAAGAAAGTTCAACACAAGAGCCATGACCATGACAATGATGTGGACATTGAGGTCCAATGTAAACATTTTTTAATGCCCACATTTGGGATGGTGTGGCATCTTGAGTTGCTTCTTGACTCCATCTAAAGCGTGTCCAACTAAAGTAAAAATGTAACCACAAATCAAATTGATAAATATATAATAGTAAATTTATTTAAGTCACCTTAATTATACGAAAGCCCAAGTTAAAAATTTTGAAGTAATTTAAATTGATCATGTATATATAACTAACAAGATATCTAAATTTTATTTAGTATCCATAAATCATCAAGCACTTTATGATTTATTTGTATTAGTTAAGATTGTAAAAAAAAATGCTACGAAACCCTTCGAAAAAACAGAGAAAAAAATATTATCTCTATAGTACATACACTGTACGGAGAAAGATGAGTAATATAAAAAATATACAATTATATAGATATAATGAAGCATTATTAATCATTAAATAACAGAAAATATGGAAAGAATGCTTTCAGAAAAATCAGCATATATATTGCACGCACATTAGCATGACATATATTTACTAATAAGATGTCATAATAAAACAGAATGTCACAAAAATATCATATTTGAATCAACTTAATATAAAGAACAGAAAAGAAAATATTTTTAATATGCCACTGTTTCTAACATCTTCTTATTCATAATATTCATATAATTTACTTATTTTGAAAGTAGCTATAATTGTTCATATAAATTCAAAAATGACTCTGGAACAGATTTAAAATAATGAAAAATTAAACATATTTAATGAAATTCAAATTAGTAATTTCCTTAATAATTTGAATTGAATATGATGATGGCTATTCAGAAATTTTACAATAAAAAATTAGACAGAAAAATATTTTTTTTAAATGAAATGTCGGTTATTAAATAAACATTGTGGATGAACAAGAATCTTAAAAATTAGAAGTAAAAGAAAGTAGAATATTTTACTTTCTTTTCATAGCATTAATCTGAATGAAATTTATTTTCTTCTCATTTTTTTAACATTGTAGTATATTAATTAATAAATGCTGTAACATATATAACACATATTATTAATTTATTATCAGAAAAATAGTCCTCATATTTTCTTCAGTTTTATAATGAACAGATTGCATCATTTATGTGAAAGCTTATAATCATTAATCATAATGCTTAATAATCATTTAGCATTAAAATACACTAAAGAAAAAGAGAAATTTTAACAAATATGATTTTTGGCCTCGTTTTTGCTTCCTTTCAAAATTATTGAAAACCTAATATATTTTTTAATTGAACGAAATGAAAAGAACTAAGCAATTTAAAAATCAAAAAATTATTTGCCAATGTTCTTTTGTTCCCACTTTAAATAATTTGTCATCCAGATTTGGTGATTTGATAATTAATGACTTTTACAATGCAATGATAAAATTATAATTTATTACATGCTCCTCTATGTTTGCATAACTACAATTCAAAAATATTTGAAAATTCCATCCAAAATATTACAATACTAAACATGGAAGAATAAATATCATTATTACTTTGAAATAATATCTCCATGCAGAGGGAAAATGAATCTTTTCCAGGGAACAGGGGCAAAATAAATGGAGGGCTGCTGCGCAACACCAGGACAAGATAACTCCATTGGAAGGCATTTTTGTACAACCTCTTGCCAAGTATCTCCAAAATCAACTGAATATTCTAATTTTACGGGCATACCAGGATCTTCCCAGCTTTCATTGCATCCAATTGAAAACTGTAATGCATGATTAATATATTCAAAACATAATACAAAACATTTTACATCATTTCATATGTTAAATAGCAGAAATAAATGTCAACATATAAGAGAATGTAATGTCAGATAAAGAAGTTTCGAATAAATGGATAAACGATTTAGCAAATTTATCTAAAAGAGCTCCAACTGATTTTTATTAATGATTAAGATTCTATATTGTCTTTTTTTCTTTTTAAATAAATAGTATGATGAGAATAAACAAAATTGTACATTGTGATTAGAATTTTTTAAAAAAAATTCCATGGTTTTCTCTAACTTATAACCAAATGCATAACAACAAATGTTCATGGGACTCTCAAACAATTCATTTCTAATAAACATACCATTAAAAGCAACAGTGATCTGCTCCATAGCTCCTTAACCCTTAATGTTTTGGTTTTTCATTATCTAATTAGATAACACTTTCTGTTTCAGGAATGTGTAATTTTATTTCTTCTTTTAGAATATATAGAATACTTAGGATGTGTGCAGATTTTGATCTAATTACAGTAACCTTGTATGATGTTATTTCAACTTATAAGTTTGAGAAGAAATAATTTGATGTTCAAATGATGCACAGGCAAGATAGTTAAGAGGCTAAACTTTTTCAGCCTGCCATTTTAAGATAAAAAGTAATTTCAAATCTCTCAATGAATATAATTATGCAAAATCTAAGGTTCTAATGAATATAAATTACTCAGTGTCAGCATGAATTTGGTGCACTTATAATGTAAATGTGAAACATACAATAAATTTCAAAAATCCTTTATAATGCGAAATTGTGGGTCTAAAAATTGATATTGTTGCGAAATTTTCTTTACCGGGGTTCGTTTGGATAGTGGAAGTGATATGAACGCTCAATCAGCAGACGGTAGTAGAAAATAAAACAACGACGTTCATTTACACCAAGACACACAGGACAGCACAAAGCGACAACTATATACAGCACAGAAGACGATTATCTTCACCGAGACGTGTAGCATACAACAGCACACACAGCAGCATACAACCAGAATCTACTGCAGACAGTAGCGCACAGCTCAGTTCAGCACTAGCTTGACTCAGTCGCTTCCGACTACTCCGTCTTCTACTTCCCCGCCTCTGACTTGACTTCGTCGATTCCGCTTACTCTTCTTCAACCACTCCGTCCACTCTGACTACTGGCTTTTCCGCTCCGTCTTCGGACTACTCCGTCGTCTTCGACTACTGGCTTCGTCGTCTCCCCTTGGCAGCGGCGGCCGCTTCCTTTTATAGGTCTCAGGAGGCGGGGCTAGAAGCCTCTCAACCAATCAGGAACGTCCGAGGCGTATCTCGGTTCCTACTGGACGGATCGGGAAAATTCTCGAAGTTTCGGGTATTATCTATTTTTGCGCCAAAGTCGCCAAATGGTCGCCAAGTTTGTCGCCAAGCTCTGGGACCTCCGACTCACACCTGGACTTCGTCCCATTCAGATGACTGTAAAACTTTCTTTCTGTTGATGGAACAAACTATGCTGGGAAGCCGAATTGCAGGTTTGTAACAATATGATTCTGATATTAATTTTGGCACATTATATAGTTCTTATAAGCTTCATTTCTAAAAGTAAAATTTTTCATTTTATGTCTTTAATAAATTATTACAAGTAATCTTTTATTTGTAAAACATACTGGCATGGTATTCTACATTTTTTTCCACATATTTTTAAGGTTTTTAAAACATTTGAAAATTTGTTACATTTCCATAGATTTTAATATCCTGTTGCGCATAGCGGATCGGAAGCAAAATTTTTGAAATTGTGCATGCATACAAAATTTTACCCAAGATAGTTGTAACTGAATTTCTCGGCTTTTGATAACCTGTGTATTCCAGTAATTTAATTTCTCATAAATATTCTTTGGAGGGTGAGAATGGGCATTTCAGATTGATATTTTTTTAATTGATTAAAAATTACGAGATTTTGGCATTTTTCCTGATAATTTTCCACAATATTATCGTGCAAAAATAAATTTTATACCATTTTAAAATTTAAAAACATTTTCCTTTTCAATGATGATATAGTTAGCAAGCAATTTTTTATTTATTTATTATCTAGCCGTCTTTGGCGACCAGCCGGTTTAAATTTTCAATTAAAGATTTTATCTTTTAATAGCTTCTTCATCAAAATGTTTTTAAGCTTCAAATTTTGATAGTCACACCATTCACACATACTATTATAAAGGCCATAGGCTATAATGTACTCTGAATCTCTCTTTCTAATTTTCTGTCAGTTCCCGTAGAATTTCAACTTTAAATTAAAGTAGAAATGATTAAATTGCAATTATTACGAAATGCATTTTTGCTTAAATCAAGCATTTTTTTTTAAATATGAGTATTGAAAAAGTCTTATGCACTATACAGAATAATTTCCATTGTTTATGTAATATCTCAAGAATTATTAAACAAAAATTTCTAAGATTCAGGCTTTAGTTTTCAGTTTTATTTTCAAAAGGATTTAAATGACGTATACAACAATATTTATTTTGTTTTGGGCTATAAATATGCTTAAAGAAATGAAGTCTAAATTTTATATTCTCCTTTAATCCTAAGGAATCATATTTTGCGAGATATGTGTCACACTTCACCTTTTAAATGAATAAATGAGTGTTTCGACCATCTGCTATCAAATCTGATCGATTTCAAATAAAAGCTAAACATTCGTAGTTTATTAGAACATTTATGGGCTCAAGATATATAAAATATAATTATTTACTTCATTTAGGCTTTTTAACACATTTCTATTATTAAAGCTTTACAAATTAACTGTGGGGCCCTGAGAATTGAAAGGATGTGTATTAAACAAGTTTGTTTTTAAAAAAAACGGATTTATTGAAATAAAAATGTAGATATCCTAAAAGATCATAGAAAACTTTGTCTTGCATATCATTTTTAGAAAATATTATATTTCTTATTCATTTCATTTCATACAGACACGTGCTTAATTCCACTTTTCTAGGTTTAATTTAGAGTAACAACATAAATTTCTAATTTGAGCTTTTATCAATGTGATGGCACACTTTGATAATAGCTAATTTTTTCCCATGCTCGCGCAGGTTAAATTTTATTTTTATTTTGTGCTAAATAAATTGTTAAAACCGAAGCTTAATTTATAGGTTAAAGCATTGATATCATTTAAAAAATACATTTTTGAGTTTTAACGTGATGTAAAAATCATTTTTGTGCTATAATATTTTGAGGATTTATGGCGAGAAAACGTGGAAATTTCGCTTATTTTTTAATTAATTAAAATTTTAATTAAAAATTCAAAAAAGGTGCACATTTTTAGTCTCCAAGGTATGCACATGCCAAATTTGGTAGCTGTAGGTCTAACGGTCTGGCCTGTAGAGCGCCAACACACACACGCATACACACACATGAGCTTTATTATAAATACTAGCCGCCTTTAACGACCAGCCGGTTCGCAGTATTAATGTTCTCTGAAAAGTTCAGTTAATATTTTATGTAACTTGTTCTAATAATAGGTTTTTCAGAAAAACATTTTTAATTTTCAAATTTTGATATACATGTTATTTACTTATGCAGGCCATACGCCGTTCTGTTTATTGTATTACGCATCTCTCTCTAATTTTATATAACGCCTTCAAAATTCAAGTGGAAATAATGAAACTACAATTAATATAAAGACGTATTTTAGTGAATCCCAGCATGTCTTAAAAAAATGAGAACTGAAAGCAGAGTCTTTCGGCATTGAAATCCCATGTGCGCTAGGGAATAATTTTCATAATTTATAATATCTCAAATAATTATTCAACAAAAAATTCACGGATTCAATGAAAAATGGAGTTTTAATTTTATATTTAAAAGGATAAACGCTTTCAATAATAATTTTTTTTTCTGTTTATAAATATATTTAAAAAAATATGAAGTTTAAATTTATTTCCTAAGGAATCATATTCTGAAAAATATTCTTGACACTCCAACTTTTAAATAAATAAATAAGCATTTCTATCTTCTGTATTCAGATCTGACCGATTTATTAAGTTTCGAATATTACAACATTAGAACAGTCAACATTTTCATAATCTAGGCCAATCATTCTTGAGAAACTCTGGGAGATGATTGGCTTCTTTGAGACAGTCGATGAAGTGATCTATAATCAAACGGTTTATAGAATAGTGATGTTGAAATTTTCATAAATCGGTCAACTTTAGTGATTGATTTAGTTGATTGGAGTGCAAATCTTTTTATTTAAAATGTTACAGTCTTAAGAATATTTTGTTAAATATGACTCACAGGGCACAAAATATATAAAAATTTAAAATTCGTAATTTATCCGCATTTATTGACTCAAATTATATAAAATATAATTATTTATTTTATTTAGACCATTTTTTAACAGATGTATGTCTGTTACTAAAGGTTTACAAATTAGCTGTTAGGCTTCAATTAGAGTAGATATTTTGTACATATTAAACCATATTTTCTTTAAATAAATCTGTTGCATTGGTTATATTATGAAATATGGTGAAAGAATCATAGTTGTGATATCGTTCTCTTGCATTTACTTTCCAAAAAATATCATGTTTCATATTTATTTCATTTCATACAAACACATGTTGAAAATTACATTTTTATACATTTAATCTGGAATGATAGTTAATTTTTTTTAATTTGTGCTTTTGTCAATATGATCGCAACGTGTTGATAAAAGTTAATTTTTTTCCCATTTCACATGCTCATGCAGCTTAAATTTATTTTTATTGATAATAAAAATAAATTTAATAAATTGTTGAAAAATATAATTACATTATTTTTTTAAAAATTCGTTAAAAATCGAAGCTTAATTTATAGGTTAAAGTATTGGTATCATTTAAAAGATAAATTTTTGAGTTTTAACTTGATGCAAAAATCAATTTTGTGCTGTAATATTTTCGGAAGTTATCGTGAAAAAATATCGAAATTTCACTTAACTTTCAATTAATTAAAATTCTAATTAAAAATTTAAGCAAAGGCTCCGAGGTGCACATTCCAGGCCTCCAAAGTATACACATGCCAAATTTGGTAGCTGCAGAGCAAACGGTTTGGTCTGTAGTGGGCAAACACATACACATAACTGTTTAAATATTTTTCATAATACTTTTGAATATTGATAGGGAAATCAAAATGATTCCATTGCTTTTATCAAACATTTAATCAAGTGATTTTTTTTCTAGTATCGAAAGCTCAGTAAGATTCTGTTTATTATCTCTGAAGTTTCCATAAGGAATCAGAAAATGAAATTTTTGAAAATGAATCAGAAATGCCTCACAATGATAACGTTTATGTATCTCCATACATTGCATTTCCGAGGACAGAACCCGCGACGTTAGGGTCCGTAGCCGCGTAACATAACCACTAGACAAAAGTGATCACCCTGCCCGGTGACTGTCAACTGGCTTATGAAGCTACCACCACATATGTAGAAGATAATGAGCAATTATGTAAGTAGTAGATATAATTATTAGTTATGATTTTTAATGACACTTTGCAGTCATAGGATTTGACTACATTAGGAAAGTTCAGATATATATTAATCAGAACAAATGTAAGGATATTAAAATGCTATAATGTCTGTCACAATTTGATACTTAAAAAAATGGTTACTCGGGGAAATACAAAAATTGAATTTTGCATAAAGGATTTAATGGAAATTAAAAGTTACCAATATTCATAGTAAACTAGTGGTTTTTCCAAAGCAAAGTTAACTCTACGTACTTCCCACAGTCCCGCTTTTAGACACAAATTTAGAATTTCCCTTTCTCATTTTGATATTTTGTTTCCAGAAATTGTAGCAAACAATTATCATAATCAAGCATATACATAAATGCAAAAACAGAGAACAGAAAATGAAGAAATGAAAATCATACCATAAACTCCAACACATAATGCTTCTTGACATGCACATCGATAGTTTCCAAAACGGCATTCTCATTTGTTATCGACTTTCCAACAGCAACTTTATGATCACTGTTGCAATATTCCTCATGGTTAATATGAGTGGCAGTTAGCCACTCACGGTTACGCAAAAAATGTCCCTTTTCTAGAGAAAGGTATTTTTCTGGTGCATCGACATCTCCACCAATAAATATGTTATCCACAGCCCAGTCATGATGAGCTCTACCCCCATGTTGGGCTTGCCACCAGCGGATTTTTACAACCTTTTTCCTCACATCATCGTGAAGGGGAACAGCAACATAACTGTATAAATAGATGAATGGTATAAAAATAGATAATAATTAATAAACAAATGTGAAAGAAATACCTTCACATTTTAAGTAACAAAGATTAATACCATAACTAGATGGTCCTATGGTAACAGATGATAATGTCCCCCTCCCATCTCTTTATTATCTCTCCAAATCTTAACTATTTTTTCAATTAGTAATGTTTAATCAATATCCTAATAGTAAAAGTAACTTAATACACTTTATAATTGATAATATATTTTTGATTCCCAATTAATCTTGTTAAATAAAAAAGGATATGATATCCAAAGCTATTTCACGTTATCTAATCTGATTAGTTTGCAGATATCATTCTTTATTTAATTAGAGAAATTATCTTCTCATTAAATAAAAAATAAATCGGTTTAAAATGGAAATATAAATTTTGAAAGGAAGTAATCAACAAAAAATAATTTTACTTCTCACTTGAATCCCTTCCAAAACTTGGGCTCTGAGGCTATTGCTTTACTGATACTTATAGTTCTCATAAAAAGGCTAATTTTAATATAAATAGATGAAAAATTTATATTAAGCTATATGACACTTTTTTGAGAAAAGTTATGCTCTAATGCAATCAAGCGTATTTATATATCAAAAGAAAAATTTGGGGAAAAAATGTTGCAATTTCATCTTTTATCTTGCTTTCTATCCTTCAATACACTGAAATTCTCTATAACAAATCATTGTGGAGGTATTTGAATCACTATAAGAAATATAAACTGAATTTTAAGTAAACATCTGGTACTAGTTTTAAAAAAATATATAGCTCTTTTTTTTTTTTTTTTTTTTTTTCTTTTTCCATTTCAAAATCGGTTGACATCAAAACTTTGTTTGCCAAAAAAAAAAAAAAAATTGAAAATGAAAGTTTAAAAAAAATTATACATATAGAGAGAGAGTGGTGGGGGGGGGGAGGGAGGGAGGGAGATAGATAGAGACTGATAGAGACTGATAGAGAACTCTTGTGATTGTTTCAAACCAGTTTAAACTTAATTAACACAAATAATAACTTAAAAAATAATAATGTTCTCATATGATAACTTGAAATTTCCGATAGCAGATTTCCTTTTTCTCAAATTATCTTTATCATTTTTTAAAATTTAAATTTATATTCCTTCTTATAGACAAAATCAAAGGCAGCTTTTTCTCTGCAATAGCCATAAATAACTTTTTTTTTACAATGCATAAAGCAGCAAAAAGCTTTGTTTGATATATATAAATTTAATTTAGCATGCTGTAACAGCTCTTCTCTTCAAAAAACTAGGTTTCAGGTAGGACAATCTGTATTCAAATTTATTCTCATCTTATTTAAAAGGAATTTCCTGTGCCTCCTTAAAGTGTGAATATAAAAGTGACAAGCAGTTATGAAAGTGAGATCATGATCAAAGTATAGAAGAGATTTATGAAAAAAATTTAAGCAGTTTCCAAATAAAACAAACAAAAAATGAAATTTGAAAATTACTTCTCATTTAAAAAAAATATATGTCATAAATTGTTCAATACATAAGCCTCAAACAAAATATTTACTAAGAATCTCAAAGGAAAAACATCAAGTAACATATTCACTACAAAGCAGACATTTAACATTTTAATGTAGGATTTACTGAGTACTAACATAAAAAGACAAGTTAAAAGTAATAAACTGAAGCAAAAAAATAAAAATGATATAACTGACAGAATCTATTTCATTATTTTGCTCTTTTTTTCATATGGTATTATTATTTTTTTTGAAATATTTATGTTTTCCTATTTTTTATGGATTATGGAAACCACAGTTTAATTATGATAATATTCTCACCATACACAATTGCAGAATTGCAATATATAATAGAAATATTGTAGGATGAGATAGAAAATTATATTTTACAATAGAATAAAAAAGAAATAAGAAAACACGAAACAAAGGCAGGGGGGGGGGATTAAGATAAAGATAGGAAGCAAAGCATCAAAAAAAAATTATTTTTGACAAAAATTTTCATTTTACCTTGGATAAACATGATTCTTAAAATATAATTCCTTCAAAGTTGTCCATGTTATTCCTCCATTCAATGAATATTGAAGGAAAACAGTATGATTACTTGATGCTGGTGGAGATATACAACCATAGCGGAAGTAGAAATGAATCACAGTTGCTTTCCTTAAATTCAAGTTCTTTGTTACAAGCTGTCTACTGCAACTCTGAAATTAAAATTAAATTATTATTACCTTAAAATATATCTCACTTAAATTTTTTTAAATGAATAACTAGTATATAAAATAATTAATTTATTATACACTTTTGTAACATTTTTTAAAAATAAAGCTTAATTTTCTTGTAATTAATCAATTATTTTACATGTTATTTATAAAATTAAATGATAATAAAGAGTAAAATTATATTCAAAATCCAATTCATGCTAATAATGAAGCTCTCAGATTAAATTTTCTAAAATAATTTTTTTCACATTTAATTTATTTGTCATATATTATAATTAAATGAATAACTTTTGATAAGAACGCTCTGGCATAGTAACTAAATAACTCAAATTCAAAACCAATAATAACTCAAAAATACTCTCTGGTATATAATCAGATGACTGGAAATTTTGAGAATATTAGTTTATATGAAACTGAGATTTACACAAAATATGGTAAATATTAACTTGTTGCCTTTAGTGACAGGCGAGTTTGCTAAAAATATTAGAGTCTTTAATTTCATTTATATATAATTTTATGCTTCTGCTATTGAAATATTTTTAAGCATCAAATTGTCACTGACATTAAGACAATGTTATTTTAACATTCTTACACCCACTCTATCTATCTTGTGCATAACCCATTCTGCAGCATTAAGTGTCATAACATCATAGAACTATTAAACAGGCATCTGCATGATCTATCTATCTGCTCACTTCCATGCTATTACAACTTCTCTGTCTGAATAGTTTGCATAAGGATTATATAATTAGCAGAATCTTTCTTCTTCCTTCTGCAATAATGGAAGAAAATAACACAATTAAACCTTTAGCACCACAAGGTAATTAAAACTGAATAGTTATACCAAGGTTAGTAGTAAAAGATTAAATATGTAATATGATAATAAATAATAAAAATAGTGTGAATCACAGGATAGTTAATAAAATTTATTATTAAAAATTATGCAAAGAAAAAAAAATTTAAAAAAGTCTCAAAATCAGGAAAACATTGCATAACAATTAAGTTGAATTCATTAAAAGACAATTTTCCAAATTTTTAAATGATGTTAAAAATCAGCTATTTGCTGTGATATTTGGGGATTCAAGATTTTCAAAATGCACCAAGATTATATCTGATTTTTTATTTAATTAAAATTTCAAAATATAGCTCTCAGGTACACATTAGTCAAATTTGGTAGTTCTAGATCTAATGATCTGGCTTATACAACAACTACACACAGACACGTTCTTCTTTATTTTTAATATATATTATGCATAAATGACTATTAATAATTGATTTTGTTTTTTATTCAGATAAATTTTGTTTTAATGTATATGATTTAACAAAATATGGAAGCACAATAAATCAAATGCTAGTAGATTAATAATAATGAAGACTGTTTTTAGAGCACTGGAGTTTTATTGAATGATTCAATGTATTTACACAGCATTAATAATTTTTTTTCCCCAAGATATATTTAAAGAACCAGATATGGAAAGAATACTTACTCCATAAAAGTGTAAAGCTGATCCAGAAGCTAATGGCCCACACAGATCTGAAAGTATACCTCCTGCTACTAGTGAATATTTACTTTTCGATGGTTCAGATGCAAAAGAATCTCTCAGTTCTGTTGGTAGAGAGGATTTAGATTCTCCACAATCTGCCCCAGTCCAGCCGTCATCACACCTATTTAATAATTATTTAAAATATCAAGTAATTCCTCAGTCTGCTGTTTTCAGTTACTGAAATTTAATTATGCGTAAAGTGACAGAATGATTAAAAAATGACTTGAAGTATAAATTTTTTCAACTAAAAATAAGAATGTACAGTATCTATATAATCATGCAAAAAAAGTACATAAAAAAAAATACTTTGTGAATTTTTGATTAAATAAATGCCTATGACCACTACAGACAAGTCAATTGAAAAACATTATTAATACAGTTGCCATATAAAACCATATACCATAAAAAATTTGTAAAAATTACAAATTAATATTAGTTTAAAAATAAAATATTTGAATTACAAAGTGTGTTGAAATTAAATTATTAAAATCACTATTAAATATATTAAAATAATTATTTATAATATTAGGAATATAAACAATTCGTTTAGATGTAAGAATTTAAGTACAGGTTTTATAAATAATAATAATTTTTGATCTTATATATGTTTGAACTTTAATTATTATAATAAATCATAAATAAATAACAAACATTTTGATTTCAAAATAAGGAAATCATTAACTGATAAATAGGGCTCGTTTTTAAAGAGGTTTATTAGGTTAACTATTTTTTTATGATATGTAAAATTAAAAAATAAAAATATATTTTTACAAAATCGTTAAATTAAAATAAAATAGCAACATATTGATTAAATTAAAAATGTTGAACCATGAAACCAAATTAAACAGTTATTAAAAAAGGAGGTTTCACTATTTGATAACACAAGATGCCTTAATCTACTACTGTGTAAAGAATTGACTAATCACAGCACTAGTTTCCATTGCTACAGTAAAGATCCATTATCCTGATATGACACTGTGTCTAGTGATATTATTAACAAGTGTAGTTGTTTGAATTTTCATCATTTTCAATTTGCACAGTTACAAATTACCATATATATATATATATATATATATATATATATATATATATGATCACAAAAATACTATTATAAATTCTCCCAATGATACTACTACAGCGATGATATACACTCTACTGTATCACTACTGCAGTTATTATCATTACAAACTTAATAATTTGCTACAATTAGTTGACATTTCATAAAACTAATCCTAGAACTTTTTGATACATGCATAAAGTTAAAGAGTAACTTTTGAAAAAAGTAAAGCTAGAAATACAGCATTTTCATTGTAGTTACAAATACCAAGAGCATCTAGATTTAAATTCTACTACAGTCAATAAAATTGATCTCAGTGATTTAGTGTTGCTAATAAATGCAATCATATAAAAATGAAATGCAAGTTTGGCAGCAATCAGTTCATCTTTTCAGCTCAAGATGCTACCCTTATTTTTCAATTCAAGGTGTAGTTACCACTCTTACTATGATTCTTCATTCTATTAATTACCTTTAAAGATGATTTTGTAAATCTGCAAAATAAAATTGCTGTTTACAGTTTTCTAACACTCTTTCTGGCAACTGAACACTTAAATGGTTGTGCAACAAATAAAGAATTCTAGGCATTTCATTTTGATTTCCATAAAAAAAAATTCTGGTTACACCCTTTGTTAACAATGTTATTAAATCCTTTAACCAGGCCAATATAAAATATTTTTATCAAACTTTTCAAATTTCTTAAAAGAAACTCTTTTTTAAGAGAAACCAGTGCTTACTAAACTTAAACCACTTTATGAATAAAATTATGTTTAAATTTATGCATTCAATATTTATAACCATGTATATATAAAGGTACATACTTGCAGATGCCAGAGCTGCATCGTCCATGACCAGAGCACATATTCTCACATTCTTCACCTACATATAAATGTCCGATAGCCCAGGTTTGAGAAGATTTAAACCCTGGTGGTTGAATCCATCTAAATCTTGTTGTCTGAGTCCTTAATTTTAAATATATATATATCATAAGATTAAACATGAATATAAAAAGAAATACATTAATAATTTTTTTAAATAGCAAAATGATAAAAAAAAAACCTTAAATATTTAAATTGCGATTTTTGTAGCAATGAAATTTTTATAATCATAAGAAATTATAATTGATTTTTTTTATGAAACTTATATTATTGTTAACATCAGACTTAATTCACCCCTTCAATAGCAATAATAAAAAAAATTGACAGTTAAATTTAAAGAAAAAGGTATTTTAAAAAAAGATAAATAATCATACATAAAATTATCAACTTCTAATAAATAAAAAGGAAATGTCCATGCAAGAATTTAAAGACTCTCATAATCAGATTTAAGAAAAAAATTTTAAAAAAACATATACTTTTAAATGCAAAACAGGAACAAAGTCACATTAAATTAAAATTAACTAGAATAAATAGCAAAACATACCTTGTATAATATGGTAATGGAATGGATATGCGTGAAATTTCCTCATAGATATCTGAGAGAAACACAGTACCCTCAAAATAATCACTGCAATCAGCATCCATTGGAAGACAATCATGTTTAACTAAATCCCATGTCTTTCCCATATCAATACTATACTCCAGTAGTATTTCTAAGAATATAAATTAATATTGTATAGTAGAGATCCAGGAACAATTCTTCCAAAACAAATGTAATATTTACAAATAATTAAATGATTTTTATTAAGATTAAAGTCTGAGTATAAAAGAATGCATTTAAAAATATGATTGAATTTTATTCATATTTTAAGAAATAAGCTTTTTTTATTATTTTTACTTTTAATTTTTTTCCCACTTTTTAATAAAGTTATTAATTGAAAGAAAATGAAACACATTTATGTCAAAAAGCGCTAAAAGTTTTACAGGCAATAAAAAGGAAATATTTAAGAAAAACAGATAAAAATTATCGAAAATTCTAATTCTAATAATTGTAAATAATTTGAGTACTAATTTTATATTATTCACAATATAAAATTAGAACATTAGCATTTCAGAACCATGCAAGTAAATTTACTTTGAAATTAAAGAAAAACTAAATATTTTCAAATATAAAACACACATATTATTTTACAATACTGCAATATAAATTTTATATTTATAAATATTTATACATTTTTAGTTATGCATAACTCTTTATTAAAAATTTTTATATAGCATATTTGCAATATAATATAAGATGAAATTACCATAGCAAGCTGCAGAATTCGACTTGCATCCCATGACAAGCTCAAACTGCACATATGTATTCTCACTAACTACAACATCAGTAGTTACAGCATATCTTCTATCATCAGCACCTGCATATACAGATTTGCATGTTTTAAAAATTGGATAAATTACTAGAAACCATTTAAAATCAAATCATGAATTCACAAATAATGATATTTTACATAAATATAATAAGCAACAAACCCATGACTAAGAAATACAACAATAGAGGAGCAATTGCCACATAAATACCTTATATAATCAAGCAAACCTCCTTTTACTTAAATTAATGCAAGCATTTTATAATATAAATGTATATTAAATGAATTCAAATTTTTGATCATGCATGGTATTTGGAAGCATGGTATTTTTTAATCAATTTAATTGATTTAAAAATATATTTTGAGAATTGAAGTTATTCTTTGTAAATTATAAAAATATTTCTTCTCATTTCAAAACTCATGAAAGTATTGCCATTTATGTTTTAGGATCTTCTATTGTTTATAAACAACAATTTTAATCATTAATGCTTTCTCGTTTTCTATAATAATAACATAATTTACCTCCATAGATGTGGCTACATACCTTTGAAATATTGAATTATAATTTAATTAATGAAGTTTAGATAACAGATTCCTGAATAAAATAACTACGAAAAATAAAAATTCAGAACATTCTTTCAACAAGATATTTAGAAAATGCCTGTTATTAAAAATAAAATATATATGCAGGAAAAAGATGGAATATGACACAGAGAAAAATACTGAAAACATTAATTGAAAATAAAATTTAAAAGGCATATCTATCAAAAATATAGAATCAAATAAAGTTACATTTAAAAAGATAATTTTTTTTCAGAAAGTTTAAATTAAAAAATCAATAGAAAGTTAAACTTACTGTTGAAGTTAATTTTTCATACCTTTGAAGTGTAAGAAGTTGTGTTTACTTCCACACGTTGGTTCTAGTTTAGCGCCTGGATTAAGAACCCAGTTAGCTTCTTTGGTACTGCTGAAATCGTCATTTAATGTTGCAACTCCATTGGCATCTCCTCCAATGAATATCTAATTTAAAAAAAGAGAAGAACTAAAATATAATTTTTATAATATTAAAAATAAAATATTATATAAAAGTCATTGAAATTTCAGAATATGCCCTTAATAGAGCAGAAATACCTAATATTTTTCTCTCTAAATTCCAGCACAACTCTCAGCTATCCATCGAACTCTTGTTTTAAAGTGTTAAATTTTCTTATTTTATGGATTTGTTTTAAATAAAGAATATTATAATTGAATCTCTTACCAAAACTTTATTATAAAGATGATTCATTAAATGGAAACATATAAACAAAGTTATAAAAATGAGAAAAAACAAAGATTGAAATTTACCTCTCATCAAAGATTTTGAAACAATTCTAAATTGTAAAATATTTGTAATTCTGTTTTGTACAGCTTTATTACAAAGATAACATTTTAAAAAAATGTCTACTTTTATAAATATTAAAATTTATTATTCATTATTTAATTTCCTTAAATTTGCTATTTCCTGATATTATATGAAATACTGTTAACATTTATAGTTGGGAAGATTTTTCAATATCATCATTGTTCATTTTATTGTCTACATTACATTCTGCAATATTTTGCAATACATAATGGTCTGTAGGAATTCAACAATGACTTTATCGATGGGAAGAAAATTAGACAATTCTATATCTCCTATAATTACCACCATATCTTCCCTATACACCAATTTTTAAGACAGTAAATTTGGCTAATTTTTTAGATAAATTTGGGGGTGGGGAGAAGATAATAATAAACTTATGTTAATTAATAAATAAGCTGGGAGGAGAGAAAACTTGAAAAGGAAATTAATAAAATTTCTTTATACAGAAATTCTCTTTCATAATATGGAGAGTACATAATATGCAAATGTTATTTAAAGTCGAGGTTCTGTTGAAATTTTCATTAACTATAGAACTTTTTTTTAAATAGTATGTTACAATATTAATGTATTTATTTTCTAAGTAACAACGTAAAAGCAACTTTAAAATAATCAGCAACTTAAAATATAAATACATAAAAAATTCTATTAGCGACAAACTCGCAAATATAAATACATCTGGAAAAGTTATACCCTCCAACTTTTTTTTCCTTTAGAGAATTGGAAATGAAAATTTGCTAGTCCATAAACAATTAAAAAATAACTTCCTTAATACTTTTAAAAGACCATATCTTATTCTATGAAAAAAAAATTTCATAAGCTAAATTACATTAACTCTAGAATGTTGAAATCAAATTCCAATCATCCTATATAGTTTTGGCAGCTAAATTATTATAAAATAAATTAAATAAGTTATATTTCAGTATGATAGTATTGAAATTATATTACACAATTACACAAAATCTCAGTGGATTTATATTATAACCACTAACTAATTAGTAATTTTAAATAGTTTATCATCTAATTTAAATTAAAAGCACACAGGTTGAAATTCCAGTGGATTTATAATATAACCACTAACTAATTGGTAATTTTAAATAATCCATTGAGATTTTGTGTAACTGTGTAGTTGTGTATTATAATTTCAATGCTATCATACTGAAATATAATTTAGCCTATGAAAAAATTTTTCATAGTATAAGACATGGTCTATTAAAAAATTAAGGGAGTTATTTTTTAATTATTCATGCTCTTGCAAATTTTCGTATTATAAGATATGGGGAGTTAAAAATATAAAGGGAGTCATTTTTTAGTTGTTCATGCACTCACAAATTCTTTAATAATTCTATCATCATCTAATTTAAATTAAAGTGTACACAGGCTGGTCTTTTAAGAATGATAAATGGAAAAATTCACAGCACAGAAAAAAAATGCCCATTTCAACTATCAAATTGCTCAATAAAGTGAAAATACCTGACCAAGGTGAATTCAACCATTAATTTTAGAACCATATATATTTCTTATAGATAAATTTCAATGCAGAATTATTTTTTTTTACCTGATCTAATGCCCATTCTTCTAAAAATGATCCATTAAAGGATGGCTGCCACCATCTGAGTCTGGTTGCATTAGTTCTGGCATGATAAGGTAATTCGATTGCAATATAAGAAGGATGTGAAACTCTTGAACTTTCACCAAACCCAAACTGCTCAAGCATGTTCCATGTAGCTCCTCCATCTATAGAATACTGCAGAAGAACAGGTTGTTCTTCTGGAGATGGTGGTTCTGATTTGCAACCAAGTCTTATGTAAAACTGTATTGAACTGTATTAATCAAAAATTAAAATATTAATTAAAATTAAAATGTATTTATTATTTGTTGTCAATGATTGTAGAAAATTATTAATGATGTTTTTAACAGAAAAAAAAGTTCCCATTTAGCAATAAAACATGGGAGCTTTTTCTGTGTAAACTTCATGAATATAAATAGAGCCATATACTATTTCATAATGCAAATAAAATACAGCCATTTTTATATGATGCATATCAAATAATTTTAATATTTAAAGGAAACATTTTAAATAAATTACATAAAAAAACGTACTAATATACATGAAGAAAAAAAAAAGAACAGTAAGTGCAGGAAAAATGCTATGAAAAATATGCAGATCTATTTTATTGATTCAGAATTCCCCAAATCTCTTTTTTCTTTTTAATTTCCTAAGAATATTATGAATAAGTGAATGAGGCATGATCTAAGCACTTTAAGCAAATATACAGGATAATAACCCTTTACACTTTTATTTCATAAATTTATTGTACCAAATATGACTAGATTTTTGTTGCTTTTGTAATATTAATTATCAGCACAGCACAGCACAGCACATTTTCTGGCATAAAATTTAGTCAAATGATAATAGCCCATTATAAATGGGAAAAATCTTTTTTTTCAAACAAAATATTTTAATGAAAATCAATTGACAGAACTAAATTAAATTATTTAAAGAATACATTTAAGATAAAAAGTCTCTTACCCAACATATGTCAAATCAAGATCTCGAGACATAAGAAGTCTTTCACCTTGGAATGTGAAAACTAAACTAGTACTACTTATAAGAATTCCACAACTCAGAGATATTTCAGTTCCACTCCAAAGTTCCCAGTTTTTAGAATCAATTTTATTTTCTAGGGGAAAAAAATACATACAATATACATACTGATGATGCAAAATCTAAATAAATCACTGTAAAAAAAATTATACATATTTATACTTTTTCCCATACCCTTTTCCTTTCTGCTAGAAAATATATATGAAAAATCATCACACTGAAAAATAATATTATTATTAAAATAATTAAAAAAAGTTACATATTAATGTACTAATATAAATTTCAAACAGAAGATGCAATATTTAACAGAAATATTTGGTACTGACATTATATGAAATTTAATTCAGTATTAACTTCTAGAAAAGATTTACATTTAAATCCATTTTAGATCTACAAATAAAAAAAAGCTTGTAAATTTTTAAAAATCTATCATAGTTAACAGATTATACTATAAATATAGTATGCAGTAAGTTCCAAACAGCTGAGAAATTCACTTTTAATTAGATTATTATTTATGCAATGTAAATATTTTTTAATAAAAATAAAAAAATACAAAAAGAAAAAGTATAAGCAAATTTTAACAGTGTTGAGAAACCACAAAAATGAGATAAATGTTTTAATTTTATAACATTACTATCTTTCTTTTGTCTTGTTTAATTAAGATACTATAAACTGTAATTTCAAATTAGTTGTTAAAGTTTATATGAGACCACCTTTCTAGTATCAATGTTATATGGATAAATAATAGACCTCTCCATTTCTTCCCTTGGCTAAAACAGATAAGATATTTTTTTTGGGGGGAGGGGAGGAGAAATGTCAAACTGTGAGGAGCAAAATATATTTCTAATTTGAAAATTATTTTTTATAAGAATAAAACATTTATCATGTGTGATATCTGATGAACATTAGCCTCTATTTAACTTTTTCTCAAAACACATACATCATAACAATTAGCTATTCTGTTTGCTAATGAAAATCAATTATCATCCATGAAATATTCATTTCATTATACCATTTGAATAATTAAATAAATAATTATTGCAGTATGATATTGTTTTCACATGCAATATTAAAAAAATAACCAAAATTCATTCATATGTTTTTATAATTAAAGCTTAGAGAAATGGAATTATTCTATATCTAAAAAAGTTTGATACCAACTGTATTTTCCTCTTCATTTAATAATTTTTATGGGGAACATATTTTATAATTGATAATACCTTCAAAACCATCTTTTAGCAAACTTGGATAAGGCTTCAGACTATGACAGAAATCTCCACCAAAACCTGAATCACATTGGCACATTATGCCATTGATACAGAATCCATGTCCCATACAATGTAAAGCACATGAAGGACCAATGTAAATGTTGTCAATAGCCCATGAAGATGGAGAATCTCGAAGTGAATGATAGCCTTGTGTCCATCTAAAACGCACATTTCTGAAAAATAAACACACACTCATTATGTACTTTTGAATTTTGAATATAAATGAAATTATTTTAGACATCAGATAACAATAATTGCTTTTAACTATACATTTATAATATTTGCCAGCCTAAAATTTTGAAATAAAATGAGACAAAGTAGGAAAATAACTAATTTATTTATTTAATTTTTTTTTTAGTTTTTGCAACAAATTATAGTAAATACAGTACTATTAAAGATATATTAAGCATTTATGATTACAAATCCTCACTTACTATCAGAAATTCATGTTCTTGAATGCGATTGATAATGATTTATTATAATACATTTATAAATATTCTTAAATACACTATAAAGTTTAACACAAAGTTCAAACAATAAAAATTAAAGTAATAATTAATTATAATATATTTAATTATAAATTAAAGTAATAATTATAATATACATCGGCATATAAAATAATTAGTTGCATAAATATAAAATGTTTATATACATATATACTATCTAACAAAGCCTAAACAGTTTCAAACTTAATAGTATAGTAAACTATATTGCTAAATATATAGGTAGAATAAAGGGAGTGTAATCCTTTTAATCTTTAAGACAGAACCAATTTATTTATTTTCAGATAAGTATGAATATAAATATATTAAATAAAGGGAAGAAAAGACAGAATGAGCAAAGTTATACAATTCTATAAATGAGAAGATTTTAGATAGTTTGTGTAATGCCAGTTGCTCAAGTTAAAAGAGTTTTTTGTAAGTAACTTCAAGTCAGTTTCTTACAATGAAATAGATGTCCATTCGAAAGTGAATCCAAGCATGTACTACCTAAATATAGTGAGAGATTTTCACACATATATCTTAAGAAAATAAACTGATTACAAAAATATAAATACATTTAAATATGAAAAACAGCATACATACCCACATATTTTCAGCCCAGTAAGAGGAACAATTATCCTTTGCCATTCCTGATGATTATTGCTGTAATACACTGATGGAGTTTCTGCTTGCAATACAGTATCAGGACCTGACCCATATCGAATCCAAGAAGATTTGACTAACTCCCAGGATCGTCCTTGGTCTGAAGAATATTCAAGATATACTGGATCTTCAGGTGAAATAGTGATGCCACAACCAACTTTAATCTATTAAAAATAGACATTTTAAATAGATTTAATATTTCAACTCCATAGCCCTAGTGATGTAGATGATATAAAAGTCTTATAAGTCTGATGGAATTATGCAAATCCATTCCTATCACAAAATATAAAGAAAAGTTATCCGCATGGTTCTTTTCTTATTGAAAAAATTGAGTTCATGTAAGGCAAAAATGACAGCATCTTTCCTTTGTATTTAATAATGATGGATTTTATTTGAAGTAAGTTTTTTTTTTTAAGAGAAAAATCTTAAAAAGGAACCAATAAATATTCTAAACAGAAAAAAAGAAATTCAAAGCTATGAAATTGTTTCAGGAATAAATAAATTGTAAAGTTCAATATTTTTACCTACACAAATCAAATATATGTTTTAATTTATTTTTTGAATTACATGTTTATAAATAAATACTAATATATTAAAGAAGGAAAAAAAAACATTTAAAGAAAAATCATAAAGTTTTGGAGATTAATTTTAAGCATCTTTTTATCCCAAAAAGTATTTAAAAAGTTCTTTAATTTCTTATTTTAGAGTCAAAAGTAATTCTTTATTACATCAAACATAAATTTTATTTAATTAAAAAAATTTATATATTTTTAATTTTATCTGAGCATAACTTAACTTTTTTTTTCAAAAAAAAAAATGCCTTTTGCAGTTTTTTGAGGAAATGAAATGTTAGAAGAAAATTTATTATATATTGTATCTTTTCATTTTTAATGTAAGCTTTTAAAAATCTTATAAATATTACTATAAATACATAAAATAATATTATAAATAAAAAATAATATCATAAAATAAATTTGGTTTTTAAAATTGTCAAGACACTGAAAGTTAATATTTTGGAAAATTTAGAATAAGAATTTTTTTTGAAATATATTCATATCTTTGCTTGACAGTTGATCCCTCCTTTTATTTGATTATATAATAACATTTCAATCTTATAAAGAAATACTATAAGCTTGAAAAGAAATTTGTGCAAGAATAAAGGATCATGCCAGTTTAAGATAGAAATAATTTTCTTCCTTTTGAAGAGAAAGAAATATTCATTAAATTATTGCACAATGAAAACTACAAATATTTTTCATTTTATTCCAAAGAATCAAAAGATAATGTGATAAAAATATAGGTCATATTATTTAAATAACAAACGAGAGAGAGAGAGAGAGAGAGAGAGAACAGAAAACATTACGAGATAACAGAAAAAGATACTGAAATTTTTCGCTTTAGTGATTTTACTATGAGATTTTGATAGGAGTTTCTTTAACACATTTTGGGTATCTTTAAAAGAATGTTATAAACATTAGGGATTTTGGTCATTTCACTTGAAGCATGGAAAAATATTGATGTCATCAGTTTTCTAAAGTACATGTTAAAAAGAATTAAATAAAGAGGGAGAATTAAATCAGGAAAAAAGATAAAATTTTAGAATAAAGTTAATATTGACTAAATTAAGATAAAAAAATTTGGAAATTAATTTGCACTTAAATTAGATTAAGAGATATCATTACATATATTTATAGATAAGAAATTAATAAAAGGAATTTACCTCAAACTGAATAACATAATCATCCATCACTGTCATATCTCTGGTATAAAAAGACCTTTCTCCTTCATTAGAAGAAAACACCATAGCACTTCGAGGCTCACTGCAGAAGATATTAACAGAAATAAACATTAATTAAAGATTCAATCAAAGAAAAAGCAAATGACAGGAAAACATGAATATCTAAATTACTGCCATGCATAAAAAAATCAACAGCAAAGATTTACCTTGTACAAAAATTTCCCATGGCACCTCCAGGCCAAAATAGCCAAGCATCAGGTTGAGGAATATGCACTAATGGATCATATAAAACATTTGGCTTCACTATCATTCCGCCAACATAGAAATCATCAATTGCCCACTGCATTAGATCAGTTCCTGAAAAAATTAACACAATCTTCTATCAAAACAACAACTTACTTCAAAAAAAAATAATAAACAGGTAATTTAATTTACATCCAAAGAATATATTTTTTGGTTCCTGATAGAAGCTTTAAAATATTTTAAACATGCAATAAATATTTTATAAAAGAAATTGAGCTATATTTATGATTTTTGTACATATATAATAAATGTACATTTTATAATTATATAACATTTTGTGTTTAAGTGTATAAACAAATTTGTTTTTATAACAATTTTTATATTAGCTTATTTACTTACATGACAATGGACTCATTTTGTAAATAAAGGCATTTTTCATAGAATTATTAAATAAATTATAAAAATTATATTCATTATTGGATAAAATCTTGGAAGAAGGAAATTGTTTTGTTAAGTTTGCAGTACTTTAAAACATTATATTTAATACAGAAATTTTCCTATTACTTTATATTTAAGTTATATCTTTCATTTAAGATTGCAATGATTATCTTTTTATTTACCAGCATTCAAAGGCTGCCATAGTCGCAAACGTGTAGAATTTGTTAAGGCTGTTGGATCTTTTAATGGAATCATGTAGTACTGGGGAGATGTCTCAGCTGAAAAGTGAAGTTCCTAAAAGAATTTAAAATGTTAAAATATCTTTATGTTATTAAAATACAAATATGGATTTTATGCACTAATAATTACAAAAAAATACCTTCAGTAAATGCCAAGTAATTCCACCATTATTTGAATACTGAATAAGAATGCCATTGCCACGAGTTACTGTTGGGGGCACAGATCCCTGACATCCATATTTGAGTGTGAACTGAATGTATTGTGCAGCAGTTAAGTCTAGATCTTGAGTGACAGCCATTCTCATACCTTCCTGAAAAATTAAATTGCCTTGTAAGTGTAAATACTTCTGAATTAAAAAAATCATAAATAATTGCTAATTATATTAGAAATATAATATTTTACCTTGTAAAACACAAGTGCTGTTCCACTAACTAACACACCACATCTAGAACTAATCTCACCCCCATAAATTTCAGGCCAAGCTGTCTTATTGGAAGACACAACATCAAAAGTATCTCTCAATTCACAAGGCAGAGGATCTTCTGGGACACAGAAGGGAGGTTTAAAACCAGTGTCGCAACTAAATTTTTAAAAATGGAAAAGAAACAGTTCATATTTTTCATGTGTATATTTAATTTATAACTTTTATTCTTATATTTAGAATTTAGTTACTCAGAAATTACCATTTTATTCATCAGATGTATGTAAATGCAACATTTAAAAAAAGGCAAATCTATGTACAAGATCTCATATAAGGATTGTATCAAACATAGGAAATTTATGCATAAAGCCATTGCAAAGAATTTTGTTTAATCAAGTAAATTATCTTAAAATTTGTTGAAAAAAATATAAACAATAATTTTTTTTTATGTAGATAAAATAACACTTAAAGGGACACAAATAAGACTAGTATTCAAAATTTCAAATATAATTATTTCCTTTCATGATATATATATAAAGTAAAATTGCCATATGAACATGTAACTTTAAGATAAAACACATTTTATATTTAACCTTTCAAGCATTTTTAATTTTTTAATAAGTACATCTAATGTTACAAAAAACGTATTTACTTATTTGTATAAACAGATTTGAAATAAGAGTTTTATCATACAGATATTAAGAGATGCTATAATTTTTCTTTCTTTTTTTTTTCTTAAACTTAAGAAGCAAAACTTTACTGATATGGAGAGGTCAGCTCAGATACAATAAATCTTCAATAATTTCCATTTCAAAAGTAGCACTAAGATTTTTAAGATAAAATATGAATATAGAAATGAAAATATAAATGATTTTCATACATATTAAATAAAAATTTACAGAAAAGCTTAATTTAGTATAATAAATTTCATAGTATATTTATGTAGCATAAATAAAGCTATTAAAACTTACACACATTTTGTCCCAACACAATAACCATGACCTGAACACATCCATGGACAGCCATCTCCAAGGTAAACATTATCCAAAGCCCAAGCATGTCCAGAATGTCTCATAACTTCAATCCAACGGAAACGTGTGGAAGGAGATCTACGGGGGAAAAAATTAACAATTAAAATTACTAAAGGTAAAAGACAAAGCATCAGTTTATACTATTTAAAAATAAATAACCATTTTTTACAATCCCATTTATAAAGTTACAGAAATTATCAATACTTTACAAATTGAATTTACATTTAATAATTGAAAGATTTGTTGCAAAAAAAGAGGCACGATTAGGAAATGCTTAAACTAATGGTGGATCTTCGACCAAAGCTGTTTATGGCGCTGGGTTGAGAGATGGTCATAAGATCAATTAATAAATTTTATTTGCCCAGTTGCCAAATAAAAAATCTTGTAAAAAATACAAATTTTATGAATGATAAAACATTAGGACAATATTAACATTTACAAATATAATTAATCAGATTTCTATATGTTTCAATACGTTGATTCATTATTATAGTATTTATTAACACCAAGCACCTGTTTAAATAGTATTGTATACAAACGTGAATGTCATGTAGTCTTGAGTAACAAATATACATTTCATAAAGTTATAAAAATAAAAAAAATAACTTAAAATAAACCATTAATATTGGTAAGTACATCAAAAGAGAGATGTCTTAATTTGCCTAACATAAAGTCCTAAAGTGCCTAAATCTGTTACAGCAAGAACTATCTTGTGATTTAAAAAAAAAAATTTCATTTTGTGTAAAAAAACACAAAAAGATATAGCACTAACCTCCTATTTTTATAATCTTTCATTTGATCTTTTCCAAAAATAGAGCTACCTGCTTGTTAATTGGTTGCAAGTGAGAGTTAACCTCTAAAATTATTTCCATTTTGTCTTCTTTAATGGTAATCAATTTTCAGTAAGTAAATCCCCATTCCCAAATACTTCAAATTATAAATATTTAATGAAACTAGCCCACCAATACATGTAACTAAATGATAAGTAGCTTTACAATGATTTACAATCACATAACACCCTAGATGAGTTAGATATTATAGAAGGGTAATGTTACAATTAAAAATTTTAATTTTCTGTTCATAAAGCAAACATATATGCTGCATTTCAATTGAACTTTTATTTACACAAAATAATAGGATAGCTGATCTCCTCCCCCTCCTTCAAAAAGTAAATAGCATATACATCTAGTGGCAAAAAAGAGGTAGCTCCACCACATCAGCTAGAGAATAAATTTTTCAGAGAAAATATTTTCTTAACAAGTAAAAATAATTATGGAATTTATTAAAAAATATATTTTTACACAAAGATATGAATTTGAACTATCTTTTTATTTGCTGCAAAACTTCAATTTATGAACAAGATTTTACTATTCATTAAAATAACAATCTTACAAGGCTCTTTGTGGCAGGTAGACAGTTACTCTGGTCCAGTTTCTATACTGATCTGATGAGTGAACAGTGCCAGTAGAATAACTTGTACAGCCCACATCTGGTGGCATGCAAGGAGAAGCAACAAGTGACCATGAACGACCTTTATCCAAAGAAAATTCCAGCCGAACACTGAATGGATTGATATGATAACCACAGCCCAAATTTATATCATATTGAAGAAAAGAAGCAGGATGAATTTCAAAATCCCAAGTTTCAGCATAATGTTCTTCAGCTAAAGAGCATAATTAAAATATATCAATAATTGTCAATTACTATTATCCTTATGGGGTAAGTAATATTAATACTTAATACAGAAACATTCATTTTAATTCATTAAAATCAATAACTCTTTATGAAAAAAATTGCTGAATATTTATAGTAAATAAGACTGAAGTATATATGGATTAGTACTGTAAAAGAAAAAAAATATGGTAAAATTTATCAAAATAAAAAGCAAAAATAATTTAAGTATGAAAGTTACTTGTAAATCAAATATTAAATAAATATGGTCTAAGAGATTATACTCGTATATAACTAATGTTTAAAAGAATTTTTAAGAAAAATAGTTTTTTGCAAGAAGGATTAGATTTAATTGCTTTAGAAAGGAAAAAAGAATTAGAAAAAAGAAGTCAGAAAGGAAGTATTAGAAATTAGAGGTTAAAAAAAAATATCCTTATTAAAAAAAGCAAATATTAGCTCATAGAAAGTTGTATCATAATTACTATAAAATAACTTAAATCTAAGTAATTCAATTCCTACTTGTTTTGTCAATGTATAAGAAAACATTATCTTGAAAATATCTTGCAATTCAATCAACAGCAGTAATCATTATCTTGCTTATATTATTGCAAATAATTATACAAATAATAAAAAAATTACAAATTTATTTACTGTAAGATTTTGCATGAAATAAAATAAAACTTTATTTTGAAATCATAAAATAATCAAGCACTGATTGAATTTAAATATTTTTTACATGAAAAATAATAATTAAAAATAATAATAATCTTACTATGATCTGCAGCAAAGGTCAATGCTCGACCAGCAGCAGCACAACCTGCTCTGGGTGTTCCATGCTGAGTCAAAAACCAATTTTCAACAACAATTGGATTGAAATTATCCTGAAATCCTTTAGCATTCTTATGATTTCCAAGTACTTGCACATTATCAATAGCCCACTGAGCATTTTCTTTACCTGCAATAAAAAAATGATTTACAAATAAATATTTTACAACTTAGTTATAAGGCAATTATCAACAGCATGCATAAAGGTATTAAAAGTATAGAAAAAAATAATAAAATTATATAAAGTTCACAACAATAATAAAAAAAAAATTCAAATTACTAATGTAAAAGTATAAATGCAATAATTAAAATAAAAAAGTTATTAAAAATTAAAAGCTCACTTTTTTTAACAAATTTTAATTAAAAAAATATTTTTATAAATTAGAGAAATTAAAGTTGTCACTACTAATACACTAATTTTTTTAAAGTTTAAAATAGTATAAGACTGTTTTTTAAAATAATATACTTCAAAGTTACTGAGGAAAATCTTTAATTATATCAAAATTTTAATTGATTAATTTTTAATTAAAATTTTAAAAAATCTTAGAAGGCACCTCATTCTAAAAAGTAATTTTGGTAATTCTGGGCTCAATAATCTGTCCTATAGAATATTTTGGCTGATTATTATTATTTTTTTTTTGCATCAAATATGCAGCATAAATTAAATTTGTAAATAGTATTTGGGTCTCAAACATAAAAATATCAATTAGCTATTTTTTATGCCTTAGTACTATATAGTAGTATAGAACTATTTATGCAAAAGTAGCATTATCATATTAAAAAGATATACCTCTTTTATTCAAAGGTTGCCACCATCTGAATGATGTAGCACTTGATTTTGCTTCTTTAAATAATGGAAGTTCTACAGATGTTGGCTTCAAACTAAAAATTTCATAGTCCAGTTCTCTTAATGTTTGCCATGTTAAACCATGATCTGTAGAAAACTGAACAAAAACATTTTCCCTGCGATCAAGAGGTCTTCGACATGTAGCTGTATTTTGAACACTTCCCAACTGAACAATGAATTGTAGTGTCCTGTAATGTATTTATAAAATATTTTTAAAAATAATTCTCATTTTAACACCAATTTATTATATATTTAATTAAAAAGTAATTCATTAAGTTATTTTATTTCATATATTAGCATATATAAATCTATAAAATGCAGTATTTGCATAATGCTCTATTATAAATACTTACTACTATTTTAACATCACGAAGAAGAATATAAAATCCATTACAGTCTTTTATTTCATTTCTTTGAGTGTGTGCATTTCATTTTTGCTCACTTGATTATCATTCAAAACGCACAAAAAAAATTCTTATTTAAAATTTTTTTTTTTTTTTATTAAAAATTAAATTAAGAAGTCAAATATTTTTAAACCATATTTGAATGATTTATTGACAGAAAGATCAAGTGCTTCGTTGTTTGGAACACTGATATTTAGGCATTTATCCTTGCAAAAGCAACATAATTATTCATATTGTCAGAAGAATTCAACAGAAAAATAACATTGCCCAAAAATAACTCTAAGGACAGAAATTAATACAAGACAGGTCATATTTCTGGAGAAATACATTAAATACATTCATGATGCTATTCTGCAAAAAGAAATATAGCTTTAATTCAATTTTCTTAAATAAAATTAATAATATTTTGAAAACAATTAAATTAATATTTTTCAAAAAATACGAGAAATTAATCAATTTAGAGATATTTTTATTGAAGATTTCCACCTGCTATTAGTGACTTAATATGGCCTATTTAATAAAAGAATGTATTTTTTGTATAGAAATGTCAGATATAATTTGGAGACAACAATAAATTACTAAAAATATATATTAATATATATAAATTAAAAATATATTATGAGCTCACTTTAAATTCGTGGTGTCCAAATCCATTGTCTGGGCAAGGCGATAACCAGGTTTCCCAAAATAAAGTGAATTTCCCAAGGATAAATTCCCGCAACCCAATCCAAGCTGACCTCCAAAAACTTCCCACTTTTCCAGCAACTCATGGGCATCATCAAATCGATCAATCATACCAGAAGGATTTTGATGAATGCTACTACATGTTGGTCCTTAAGTAAAAAGAATGAAATAAAAATAAATTTTCTTCATTCATATATATAAATAACAACAATTTTATATAATATTAAATCAGAAGAAAATTACTTCTTCATACTATTTCAACTTACTTCATTATATAATATGCATCACTGACTCAATAAATTTTCTTAGCTAATAACTGTGAAAATTTTTTTTTAAAAAATCGATTTTTTTTTTATATTTGCATTCTCAGCTGATAAAAAAATATTTCTATACAAACTTTGAAAAAAATGAATAAATTACTGGTGGTACAGAATTGAAGTCAAATATAAAAATAAATATTGGTACAAAAATTCATCCAGTGAGTACAGAGGAAGATGCCCAACAAGCTCAAGTTTTTACTTTTAATCCATTTCTTACCATGGAAACCAGGATCACATACACACACTTGATTTTCACAAGTTCCATGGCCAGAGCAATGCAAAGGGCATGGATATCCAACATAAAATTCATCAATTGCAAATGGAGGCAGTTGAACAAATTTTCCAGCAAATTGTGATTCTTGTTTCCAACGCAGTAAGGTTTGCCTAAATAAAATAATTCAACAAATTGTAAAATTTTTACTTTTTAAAATAATCTTCACTTTTTGAATAAGTATATAAAAGAAAATGAAAAGTAACAACAACTTTACAAAATTCCTTAATTATCAAGTAATGTTTATAAAATAATAATAAATTCCAAAATAATATAATTTTAAACAAAGTAATAATAAGCACATATTAATATTAACAGTTCCTTTAAGATTATTCTATATTAATTTGTTATTCATAAAATATAATTGTTCAAGATTTATAAATAAAAAACTTTTTATAGGTGCTATAATGCTTCTTTAAAATCATAAAAGAGCAGATTAAATTATAGATATAAACAAAATATAATAGGTATACAGAACAAATAAAAAATTTATATTTAATTAGAAGGAATTTTAAATGTTTAATATTAAAAATGCAAGCACAATTTAACAAAGTATTGCCCATTTTTCTTGCCCTTAATTATATAATGATTAAATTTGTTTTAAAGGTTTTCTTTTAAATAAGTTACTTTTTACTGTCACACATATATGCTAGTTTTTAAATCCCATTTCTAGTCTTTTACAATTGCCAAAATGTATTAATACAAATCCATGCTGTTGATGAATATGCAAAACCTACGAAACTACTTTTAGTCATATTTTTGCAGTTCTAAATTTATTATAATTGAAATTAGGAAAATAGAAATTTTTTTTTTTAATCACAAATAGCAAAACAGAAATTTTAAGTTAAAGTTTATAGATATGATAAAAAAATTCATATTTATTTAGAACATATATGAAATATTCATATATATATATATATGAACTATTAATGTCATAAAAATACAGCTTTACTTTTGTGCTAAGTGATGTGTTACAGGAATAAGCACACGTCTCCATGTTCCATAAAGACCAGAATAGTATATTGAAGCTTCATGTGCAGATTCATAACACTGTGAACCTGAGAAACATTGCTCTTCCACTAATGACCAAGTAACACCAGAATCATGTGAGTACTCTAACTGGACAGCACTATCCCAGTCAAATTTATTAGAGCAACCTACATTTATCTGCAATATCAAGCAAACATATAAATCATCATTTCATTAAAATATAATCCTTGTAAAAATAATGAAATTTCTATTATTTATTAGATTTTACAATGTAAATTCTCAATGTTGAAACTGTATCTTCCATTCATAAAAACATTCTATGAAGAAACATTCTATGATGAAATGTACAACTCGAAAAAAGATTTTAATTTGTGCTACAATAGAATTAATCATAACTAAATACCTGGAACATGATGACTTGCCCTTCTCTCAAGTAAAGTGGTCTGGTTATGAGAAATTTAAACCGTTCATATCCATTTAATAGCAGAACTTTTCTTGATGAATTACAATAGTGCTGCATTGATGATTTTGTTATTGCAGATACCATCTTTTGTTCTTCTGGGGCTGAAACCTGAAATATGATATACAGATTCATTTTAACTAATAGCAATAAGTAAAACAGAGATTAAGAACATGTTTTATAAAAATATTATTTATGAAGCAATTAAATTTTGTCCAATTTCACAATTTGTAACTAATAAACTAAATGAAAATTCTAAATTATTTGGTGAATGTGCCTTCAATTTATTTGTTTGTCACTTTCCAGTGATGCCAAACATAAAAAAAGAATACTACAGTATTTTCACAGACAGAATTATCTTTAATAAATGATTATTAAAATTAATAGATACAGTTTAAATAATAGTATGGGAAAGTAACAGGAAACAATATAAAATATATTTGTTTGTCCTTTTTTAATATATTATTAAGTCATTTTTTTTTTGCCAAAACTTTTAAAAAACAGTCTCAAAAGCATATGTGAATAAGCTAATAAGGGACAGAAAAAGATAATGCAGGGATGTTTTATCAGGTAAATAATTTTTAAGGTATAGAAAAGACTTTATTTTATTAGCTTCAAACATTTTTACCTTATAAAATATCAAAGGGTTTTTTTTCTTTTAATATGTCAAACAAATATATGTATTAGGAAATCAAAGAATCTTCATGTGAGAACAATAAAAAAGAATTCCTGAGTTCATTTTCACACTATTAGTAAATATCTTGCATGAAACTAAGAATTCTAATTGCTTACTTCCCTATGAAATAATTAATTTGAAAACCAAATATGCACTATTGATTCATCTCTATTCAGCTATTTAGACGTGCAGTATTTATTACTAAATTCTGTTCTTCAATGTTAATCAGTACTTTTGTTCATCTTTTTCTGTACTTTATATTTTGTACATTTGACATATTTAATATGCTTATATTTATTCAGTGTGTATCGGTTACAAAATGCATCTATCTGTTTTCCAATAATTATTATTATTCAATAAAAAGAGAGAGAGAATCTACTCCTTATAAAAAAACATTGATTAAATAATTTCATTTGATTCCAAACAAATAATGAAAATAAAAGAACAAGCACAAAAAAGATAATGAGAATACCATAAGAAATACCACATGAAAATATCATTCAAATATACTTACTTGCTGCATGGCCTCTAAATTATCAGGCTTACTGTTAGCATTCAAATAGACATCATCAAGAGCCCACTGGTCTTTGCCTTCACCTGAATGTTGAGGCTGCCACCAACGAACTCGTGTGCTGTAGGTTCGAGCCGTAAAGGGAAGTGTAACATGCTCTAATCTAATTGAAATATGACATTATAACAAAAACAGGTAGCAAAAATAACACAAAAAATATCAATCCAATTTAATGAATTATAGAAAAATTTCAAAGTTTAAACATACTGCAATGCATACTTGAAAAGAGATATCCAGATAACTTAATTGATTAAAAAGAACAGAAATAAATAATGAAGCAATAACAATACTAATTGCAAATTTCAAATAAAGATATGAATCAATCAACATTTCATAACACGTTTCATTAAAGCAAAAAGTATTTATCCGCTGCTTGTACCAATCAATGAAAACTAATCATTTTATTTTCTTCTAATTACTCAGCAAACATTATAGTAGTAAAAATTGAAGAGCTAATCAGAAAAATTAATCATTTCAATATCAAGACATTATTCATATATAATAATCATATATATTTATTTTTAAAAATTAAAATTTTACTATAATAAAATAATTTTATCTGTTAAAAAAATTACAGCAAATTTTGGTGTAAAATACAAATAATTGGGGCTTATAAAAGATTTCTCAGGTTCAATAATATACACAAAAATGCAGAATTTCTACAGAACTCATTTGGTTTTTAAAATTAATTAATTCATTTTTTATTAATAAGTAGATTATGTAAGAGGAACAACAAATAAATTTATCTATGTTAAATTTCTTTATAGCCTATATTTCTTCTAAAATTGCACTAATATAATTAATAAATTGAGAATAACAACCTGGGATTTCTGTAGTTTTGAGGATCCAGTTCTTTCAACAAATTCCATGAAATGCCAGCATCATTTGAATACTGAACTAATACCCCTTCATCTTTTTGTGAGGCATTATTACATGTAGCTGGATCTCCTCCTCCAATACGAATAAAAAATTGCATAAAATCAGTATTTTCAGTGTCCATATCACTTGTAACAAGTTGTCTAATACCATCCTATAAAATATTTAATAATGGCAATAAAAATTAATTAAGAAAAAAATTTACCAATTTATAATTCAATTTACAAATGGGATTCCATTAAAAATTGATTATATTAGGAAATACAATAAAAATACTTTACATTCATTAAAAAATATGAATATGTTAGAAAAGTCTATTGGATTTTTTAAATATAAAATTCTCAAAAAAGATAAAATATATATAAAAATTACAGATAAAATCTCTCTTTTTTTTAATTTTAAGAATCTGATAGAAAAATAAAAATATTTCTGTAAGAAATATTCAGTCTTTTAAAGAAAATGCCTATTGTCCCTTTATTTTCATACATAGATTTGCCTATTTTCATCTCCCTCTATGATAAGAAACCTGGGGACTATACTGGTAATGATATAAATGAAAATAGAGGAGTGAAATTAACTATTGAGTAATTAGTGTCGAAAATAAATTTTTCCAAGTGGAAAACATTAAAAAATTAATACTTTCCTATTTTAATATTTTATATCAATGAATAAAATAAATTAATTAATGTTTATATCAATGAACAAAGTCAACTGGAATATCATTTATAAAGTTCATGAGTGGCAAGTTTTAAAAGTTATGCAATATAATTTTTAAACATTTGGAATAAAAGTTACTAACTTGATAGAAATACACAGCAGATCCAGAACCTATGGGTCCACATCCCTCATCTGCAGGCATAACTGAACCACCACTAATGTCAAAATTTCCCTTCACAAGCTCTTCAGGAGATTCAAACTTTTTGATCATTTTATTTTTCAGTTTATCTTGTGGAACACAACTTTTGCCAAAAAATCCAGGATCACACCTATTAGTCATTAACTTTGTTAATATATTACATTTTTGACACACAAAAAATGCAGTATTATATAAGTGAAAATTTAAGCAAGAAATTCACAAATTTAAATCGAGTTAGCTTTAAAGCTATTATTACTTTTAAATAAATTATTTTGCTTTATATAATCATATACGCAGAATGCTCATTTTAACCAAGACCCAAAAGATAATTTCCAAAACCATTAGTAAGAAGTATATAGTTCCAATTAAGAAATTACTTTGAATGATATAAAGAATAATACTTTATACTTTTCTGTCAATAAATGTATTGAAAATTATGACATCTAAATTTTTATACAGGTTCTTGATCTTGTTTACCTTATTTTATAAAATGTTCATGAAGCACTAACATTTTATATACAAAAAATTCCACTCTTCTGTTATTAAAATTATCCTAGTAATGAAACTTTAAATATCACTTAGACCATTTCAGTACTGCCTCAAGAAAGATTATTCAATTAATAGACTCTGTTTCATAAAAAAAGGCCATTAATTTATCTAAAATAATGAAATTAGAGTTTTCTATTGTTTTTGAAATTAACTACTGGGTCACTGTATATTATATTATATATGCAAGTATTTTTAACAATGCAGTTTATTACAATAAAAATTGCAAATGGAGTTCTGGTTTTTATTTAAAAATCTATTTTACAGAATAGAAAATTTTCCATTGCTTCCATTAATTCAAATATTTCAGAAGCTTTCTCTTATTTAGTTTTATTGAATATTCAAAAAAAGATTTTGAGTTGTTGTTTTTTTTCAAATAAAAAAAATGTATGTTTCAATTTTTTTTTTTAATTTGTGGGATTATTATAGCAAATGGTGTTTAATAACAACTTTTATTTAAAGAATTAAGGTGAAACAAACCTTTTTAAATATAAAATTATTCAATACTTACACACAAGAGCCCTCTATACATCTTCCATGACCACTGCACATATCTTTACATTGAGGTCCAATATATAAATTATCTATTGCCCAGTTATCACTGGTATCAAATTCATGTTGGATGAAGCGGAAACGAGTTGAACTTGACCTAGAAGAAAAATTTTTTAAAGGAGAATTGTTTTATATAAGAGCTTCAAGAAATGAAAATCCCTTTCATTGTATTTTAAATCATAATATTATCAGAATCCTGACACACGAAGCATTCTGATAAACACATTAATAATGTTCAGACCATTCACATTTCATATGATGCACAAGACTAAAAAACATGTATTTAGCTTGTTTTATATAATAGGAAACACATGTGAAAACGAACTACTGCAGACAAACAATGATTCACAAAACAATTATATCTTTAAAAAAAAAATCTATTCCGCACTTTTTTATTTCATTATTATATTCAGATCCAAAGAGTCAAACTAGCTTTATTAGACTTCTTGAGTGAAAAGAAAATCACAAACAATAGAAACTGAAATATGAAACTGCATTTGAAAAGGATGCTTGAATAATTTTACAAGATTACAGTTTTAATTTCATTCTGATGAAATCAGTAATTTCTTCCAGATATTGGTCAGATATTGTTCAACTCATGTTCAAAATAATCATAATTGTTTTGTCATTTTTCAGAATAAAAAATTATTAAATGATTGCCTCATTTTTTTCTTATTAGTTACTAAAAGCTTTTTCATGAAATATTAAATCAATTGTGAAGATGAAATGGCATTCAGCATTTAAAAACACAATTCAAATTTCAATAATGACATACATATTTGAAAAGAGCAACTTTATATGATTTGAATGAGAACACACCATTATCATAAATATTTGTTTAAAGTTTTTATAAACAAATATCAAAAGAAAAATATAATTTTGTTCTCTCATTTAAATACTTTAAAAGCAATTTTATATGTGTATGAAAAATACACAATTGTCAGTATTAAACATACCATGTTGCTGGCAGAAGGCTTACTGTAACACGTTTCCATTTGCTGAATTCAGTTGCATCATATACAGTTCCTTTAGTGAAGACTCCATTACAACTCCCATTGGATGGCAAGCAAGGTTTGTATACCGGAAACCAGTTCATGCCATGATTTGTCGAAAATTCCAAACGTACCTGCAAAACATTTCCACATTCAAATAGATAAATAAATAATAATTAATGAGTATTTAAATATTAATTAATGAATAATAAATAAATGCAATAGATGTTTACTTGATTTTTCTTTTCAGAAGAAAATACTGAACTACATCCCATCAACAAATCGAACTGTACCATATAAGAAGGCCCAACAGTAATTGATTTTGTTTCAAGTGACCTTGTAACTCCATTATATACTTCTTCATCAAATCTGTAAAAAGAAATTTTTATTATTATTTATATTCATATAAATAAATTTGTTTCTGGTTTAACTACAATGCAAATTTATAAAAAGATTAGTGAAAGTCACTTATTTTATTTAAAATTAACAGAATATTTCTTTCATAAAATATTTGTAAAAGAAATTTCAGATGAAATACAAAAATAAAGAATTATGAAAATTTGTTACAAATAATTTTATAGATTTTGTCAGTATCAAAGCAATGACTAATGGAAACGAGAAATCTTCAGTAACTAAAACGTACTGATGAGAATGTTGGGACATAAAGATTAAAATTTTATTACTGCTAATTGATATGCCTTTAAAAAATTAAAAAATATCATGGAGTAAAATGATAAAATTTTAAACAATTCACAATAATATCGCTATAAATATATGTACATGCATATCACAAGATTTACAACAATTTCACTAGTGCAAAAAATATATAAATTTTAAATGGTTATTAAAAGTTTATTTATATAAAATTATATCATTTACAATAATTTTGCCATTTTTTTTAAATGATTGGCTTTTAGTTTGCCTTTTTTTGTGTGTGGAAGAGGAAAGTGAAATTTTAAGAATTGATGTATGTATTTTTCCTTAATATCAAATTTAAATTTATTTTGATTTAGGAAATTGTTTTTCTCCAAATCCTTCAAATATCAGGAAGGGACCTGAAGTATGCATAGTACAACAGATATTAGAGATAAGGAATTGGTAAAAGAATGAGAATGTCCTAGGAGTACAAAGTATTCTAATCATAGAAACTTAATTTCTAATGATTAACACTAATATTAGTTAAATATACATATAAAGCACATTTTTAAAGCCTTACTTTATTTTAATTCAGTTTATTGCCATTAGTGAAATCAACATTTTTAAACATATCTATATCAAATAAAACTTGCATGGTATCATATTTCCTTATATAATAAGTATTTGTAATACATAGTTCAGCTAAAAACAATGCCATTACCCTCTATACATACTGGTATTTTATCTTAATTTATTTGGAATAGCATGAAGTTAGATAAGAATTTTTTATACAAGCCATATATTTATTTCTTTAAGTAATATATGCATACAATTCTAATGTTAATATATTTAAAAGCAACTGGTTCTCCTCCACATTGTTTCCTATACCAAGGAATTTCGAAATTTTAACTTGGAAGAATTTTACCTAGTCTGGCAAAGCATGGCCAAATCTATGGCCCTTGTGCCAAAAACCCAGACCAAACCAAGCCTTCTCCTCTAAAGGCATAACAAAATAATATTGAAACATCATCAAAATATTTTAGAATTCTTAATATTAAAATTAATTACAATTACAAAATCTATTTTTTAAACTTTAAACAATTAATAAAAATCTTTATTCAGTAGCAATTTTTTAATGGAAAATTTGTCATGAACTTACACCACTGCATCCCCTTCAGAGGTACAATATTTCTTTACCACCCCAGAACTGTAACGAATCGAAGTATTCATTGCTTTGAGATCAGAAAAGTTCAAACTGATGACATTCAGGAGAGAGGAAGATAAACTTATATCATCAATGGCCCAAACGTCTTCTGATTTTCCTGAATGATAAGGCTGCCAAATTTTAAACATACACCATTCCTTTTTTGCACCATTTGTCAATGGTAGAGATACAATTCTGAAACATTTGATAAATATATTAGAGTATCATTCATAAATTAAATAATGATGAATGAGTTTTAATAATAAATTTTTGATGTACAAATTATTTAGTACTTAAAAAGTACTCAATAACCAAATTTTTAATAAATATATAACAAATGAAAAATTCCCCTTTTCTTGGAGAGGCATTGGAAAGTGATTCATCTTCATGATGTATAAACATTTAAAAACTTCCATTATATATTTCTAAATAATTGTTTTAATTTGATTTTTTTTAATAAACCTCCAGTTCAGAAATTATTTTAGGATCTAAAGGGATCAATCTCATAATTTTAATATCAGATTATGGTAAAAAATAAATTGGTATATTCTCTTAAAATTTCAACACCATAATAATGTGATTAAATTCAAGACTCTCATAATTAGTCAGTATGCCTATAAATATGAATGAATATTAATAGGATTCAAATCAAAGATATTGTAACAATAAAGCTTAAATTTTACAAAAAAAGCCACTTTTTCAATTATTTATTTTTTTTTCCTTGAAAACAATTTTCAGTTAAATATTTTTACTGATTATAATGTTAAAAACCATGAGATTTGCTATTATTTTTGATGAAATAATGACAAATTTATATTTCTACAATTATGCCTTCATTTATAAAAATATACACTTATGTGTAATAATTGTCATGTAGCATATGAATTAGAATATAAGATAGAAACCGGTACGTAATTACAAAAAATAAAATTGAAAAAAATTGAAAATTCGAATTTGGAAGAAATAAACTCTAGATCATTAGATGCCAACTTGAATTTTTGGTGTTTATTGTATTTAGACATAAAATTGAAATGGATTCCATGGTTAAAAGCTGTAGTCTGTATTTGAAAGTTATTTATCAAAATTAATATTAAAAATTTTCATTTTTTGTATTTTGTATTTTTTGTTTGAGGAATGTATCTTATATTTTGTTAAGAAGACTTTTCTAAAATCACATCACTTTCCTAAAGTATCATAATTTTTTATTAAAATTTATTAACTTTCATAACTGCAGCTTTTCTTTCAATAAACTGTACATTAAAATGACGAACTAAATCAATCTACAATTTATTTATAACTCAAATACTTTTTCTGACATTAAGTTATTCTATACTCAAAGCATTATAATTTGGTAAAAGAGAATAATTTTAATTTTAAAAAGTATTTAAAAATAAGATTTTTATAAGGTAGTTTTGACTTTTAAAAAATTTAATAAGAACATTTGTTGCATTAAAAGTATAACTTAAATATACCTTTATTTTTTAAACAAATTTTTCTCAATATATGTTGCATTTAACTCTCTCTCTCTTTCTTTAATCTAAGACAAAACCTTACTATTTGGTATAAAGCATTCAACCAGTTATGGGATATAAAATAAATAATAAGCATTTTTAACTATGGTAATGTGTTATAAGCAGACTTTTTTAACTATTTAAAATTAATAATTCATAGAAAAAATTTTAAAAAGCAAAAAAAAAAAATCACTATTTTTTTTTTCTAACTATACAAAGTTATAGAGGATAAAGTATTTTTTCTTTATATAAAAACTCCAAATTTATGATGATCCATTTGCACTCCTCAAGCATTTTTTAATAAAACTTTTACACTCAGGTGGAACAGAGACAGAAAGAAGACTAGAAAGTAAAGTATGTAAATCTCACTTTGGTTCTCGATATTTGGCTTTCTCAAACAGCTCCAGCAGATCCCATGTTAAGCCTCCATTGCAAGAATAATGAATATACACAACTTCTGATGGATGATCTGGTGACAAACAGGGACTTTTCTTTGATGAGCTACCAATACGCAAAGTAAACTGGAAAAATCTAAGAAACATAAGCAATATTTAGTTTTTAAAAACTCATGAAAGAAACTTGTTATTTTGAACTTGTATTAAGAATCCATTGAATTCTTCTTATATTAATGTATATGGTTTTAAAAGATTTTCAAAAATTACCTCACAAAAGTAGTGTTGACTTCTTTTGTAATTACAAATCTAGGACCAGGTTGATCAAATACTACAGCTTTTCCACTACCCAGTGATCCACACTGATAGCCCATTTCAGCTCCAAGTAGCTACAAGAATTTGATAAAATTAAAAGTTGTATTTCAAATTTTTACAATTTTTTTAAGTTAATTTTTTTAAAAAAGATTATTAAATGATCCATTAAACATTATTTGAATATTTATATACCTTGCAGAAATAAATCAATTTCAATAAGAACTATTAAGCAAAATATAACTTATTGAGATTCATGCAAAATATTAATATGAAAGTAAAATACTCACATTTGTAATGCCAGGCATTTCACTGACTTTAGGTGATTGAAACATTTCAGATAAATAAGATGGAATTGTAACAGATGCTACTTCACATTTCTGGCCAGAATATCCCATATCACATCTGAAAAATAATTATGGATGTAAAAATGTTCATGTAATGACGATAATATTATTAACATTGTAAATATTATAAATATTAAATTCTTTACTCTATTTAAAAAGATACAACAAGTAAATATATAAGCTTAGAAGCACTCACAAGCATCCGGAATTTGTACATTTTCCATGGCCACTGCAGCCATTTGGACACATTCCAATGTAAACTTAAAGAAACAGAAAAAGAAAACAGAAAATATATTGATGAAAACTGCCATTAAAAATAAAATAATCACATAAAACACTCAAGAAAAAAAACTATTCCTTTTTATCGCACATACAAAAATTTAAGAATTTAATGAAGATGCTAAGTAAGTTTTCATGCAACTCTTAGTTTCACGGAAATCCAACAATAATAATAAAATACAGTAAAAACTGCCAATATGAGTCTTTGTTGCTGATTATTTTTTCAGATACTGTACAAATACCTTCCAGTATTAAAATCATGAATAACCCAATAATCTTATAATAAGAATTTAAAAGAAGAATGATGTAATGATTGGATAGCTACAATAAACAATAAATTTCATACCAAAATAATTTCCCTATTGGATTCATATTTTTCTTTAGTTTCTTTATCAGGTGTTTAGTAATTAAATTCCTTTTTTTAAAAAAAGTTTTCATCTAAAATCATCTATAAGATATTAATCTATTTTAAAGTAAAAAATGGCAACATTAAAAAATTATTTGCATTTGTAAAGGTTAATAATATATTATAATTTCAAATTTCATCAATAACTGCTGCAGAATGAGCATTGCTTTATATCTCAAAAAAATAGTAGTATTATATTTTAAACAACATTCTGATTAAGAAGTCATGCTTCTAAAAATAACATTTGGATATGTTAGCCATGAACTATAATGTGAATTTAATAATTAATATAATAATTAATAATGTTATGATTAATATAATTAATAATTTAATAATTAATATGATAATTAATAATGTAATGATTAATATAATTAATAATTTAATGATTGACATAATAATTAATAGTTTAATAATTAACACAATATTAAATAATTCTTTTTTAACTTCAAATAAAATTTTTAGTAAAAAAAAAATTCTAAAGAACAGTTATTTTAATTAAAGCTAAATTTATATGTATGATCAAAGTTATCACAGAATATTATTATCCATCATTATTAAACATTTTTTATGTTTTTCACACACATTTATATAGATTTGCACAACTGCAAATTAAAAAATTTTTAAAAAATAATGTAGAGTAAAGTTGATAAATAACATTTCTACCAAAATGAATGCATTTTCATACCATCATCAATTGCCCAATTAGAAGCTGAAAATTTTCCAGATTGCTTTATACGGAATCGAACTCCATCTATAAGAGCTGCATGAGGTATAGGATAGGAAACTTTGTTCCACCTAAAATAATATCAATAAAAAAGTCAAAGTACTTACATTTCTTTGTGTATCTTTTTAAAAAGCAATGAGTAAATAATCATATTCAAAAAGAAAGAAAGAAACTTACCCTTTCATGTCAAAAGATGTTAAACGTGATTTTAAAGAAGAATGAGTACCATTACATATAGGAGGAAGACACATTTCATGCAATGAATGCCAGTTATGACCAGATGTGGTACTAAACTCTACAACAACTCTGAAAAAAAAAAGATATTTTTTCTATAGAGGTAATAGTATCAAATTCAAAATACGAGAAATGGTCATTTATAAACCTATTAATAAGTATGAGAGAATTAATAAAATGGAAAATAGTTAATAAATATTGAAACCAGTCATATATATAGTCATGATATTATATTAACTAGAAAAGAAATAAGAAATTAATTATTTTCAAAATAGTCAAGTTTTGTTGTTTCTTTTTGTTGCTTTTCTTTGTGTTAAAAATGTACAGTAAAAGGATAATTAATTTTTGAAATGAGAATAGTAAAGTTTTGATTTAATTTAAGAGCAATTTCAGAACTTAATATTTTGAATGGTGTTCAGATGAAAAGGATGAAATCTATAACAGAATTCATCTCTAAACATCTACTCTAACATAGCAGGAGAAGGTTTGATGTTAATAGATTTAATGTATTCCAAATGTCACATACACATATATATAAATATATATATTATAAACCACCTTTGGTAGACCGGAATATGCCTGGAAAACAACTCTGATTTTGAGGTAAAAGCTCCTACTACCAGATGTCATTTTTAAAAAAAAAATTACTTTATGTCCTTTTGTAGTGAAAAACAAACATTCTGTAATAAGAATAGCTAAAGCAGTAGTTTAAGAAAGAATACTAGAAATGATAAAATCATAATACGGTAGATGTTATTATGCTTACAAAAGTATAATTTTTTTTCTTCCCTGGTAAAAATTGAAAGATAATTGGGAAAATTTTTAGTTGATTCAAAAATACTTTTTGACAAATACATAGATAAAAATTAAAAACAGCTACATGAAAACATAAAATATAAAAGAAGTGAACAAGTATTGATGTAAATTTTGCAAAAATAATCTGAAAATATACTAAATATATTTAGATTTTAGTAGGAAGAGACTATCATTTTTTTATTCAAACAATATGATAAATGGATATATTTCTATTAGATCATATGGCAATAAATCTAACATTAATAACAGATTAAATATATTAACATAGAAGTAAAAACAGAATTTTAGTTATTGAATTTGAATCGTTGTCTAAAATTTTACACTTTCCAGATGAGATAATTTTTACTTAGGTAGACATTCCAAGTCATATTCAAACTCATTACTAGATTTCAACAAAATTATAAATTTTATTGCTTAATGAAAAGGTCTTTTCTTAATTTGACAAAATTAATAGATATATTCATTTGTTTCTTGATGTGCCGTCATCTACAAATCAACGCAATCAATAAACATTTAATAATATAAAACAAGAATCAAAAACATGACACTTACGCATTAGCTGTCAAATTAGCTCCACATTGAAAGTTGATCTTGAAATTCAAAACATGAGTAATTTCTGATTGTAACATGGGCAAAATAAGAACATTATCCACAACCCACATGTCCTTATCTTTTCCATTGTTTGATGCTTGACTCCAACAAAACCTTGTTTTTGATGTTTGGGCCTCTGCAGGTATTGGAAGGGACACAAGAGTTGGTTCCTGAAAAATTACAGCAAAATATGCATTAAAATGTGAATTTGATTAATAGGATAATCTAGGTGTGACAAGTAAATATCCCCATTTAAAAGCCAATTTATTTATATCAGTGTGTTGCTATTGACTTTTTAACTGGTTTTATCATTAAACAAAAAATAGCATGTCTGAATTTTCTAAGATTTACTAAGGGAAAAGAAAATTGAATTTTCTCTAGCTAATAATCTGATTTTTTTTTATATGAAGATGAACATAAAAGCTCTTACCAACTGATATGAACATGACAGCACATGTTCACATCAGTGCAAAAAAAAAAAAAAAAAAAAAACATTATAGGCTGCAAAAAATTCAGCAGTTTTTTCCTTTTTAATTTTTTTTTAATTGAGATAGTTAATGTTGCCTATTAAGCAACTTTTTTCTTCTATTTTTTTACATTTCAAAACTATTAAAAATCACTTCTAAGAATACAATACTATAATTTTGAAAAAAAAAATTATATAAAGCAATTTTCAATGAAGCTTAAAATATTATTTTATCATGAAACATTTTTATACAATTCAAATTAAATATAATATTTAGTATCAAACCAAATGTGATATATATGTAAACACATTTTAGCAAATGTGTGGCCTAGAAGAAGAAATGTTAGAACCTTGATTTATTTCAGCACGGGAGGCATAATTTACATACAAAGAATAATTGTGATGCAATAAGAAATACATCAGTCTTATTGCAACACAAAATCAGAAGAGACCAAAATGTTTCCCTTCTGTGGTTTTAAAATCAGAATTTGATATGGATTTCTTTGACACATGTAGACTTAGGAAAGGGAATTTTAGGCATCTTTAAAAGAATGTTGCAAGTATTATGGATTTTTATCCCTTCTCACAGAGCATAAAAAAATGCTGAAGTCATTGTTTGTTTTGTTTTTTTGTTTTTTTTAGAGTGCATGTTGAAAGCAATTAAATAAAAAGTGGGAATCCGATCAGGAAATAAGAGATAATTTTAGAATAAAGATTAAATTAAGATAAAAATTAGGAAATTAATTAAGATTTAAATTAGATTTTTAAAAAATCATTATATATATATATATATCAATAATCATAAAAATAATAAATAATTACAAAATCATTACATCCATATTAGAATTTGAAAAATTGCATACTTAATAGCAAAAGCATCAACTTTTTAAAAACTTGTATACAGAATATACAGCAGGATTAAGTATTTAAATCAAGCACTATTCTATTTCTTTTGTAGATATCAATATATATAGAAACATGATGATATTTACCATGACTGCAGCATGAATTACATCAGTTAACATGATTTGTTCTCCACGAGCTGTTTCAGCATATACCAACACGGGAGTATTATGACTCATATCAGTATCTGGCTGAACTGCAGAACAATTTTCACCACCTACAAAAGAAATTTAAAAGTAGAATCAGAAAATATTCCACTGAGTAAAAGAAAATCTGTTAATTTTAAATAATTAATAAATACTTTTATAACTTCATCATTAAAATTCATGATCAACTTACAAAGGAAATACTTCTTCGTTAATTTAAAAAAGTTATGATTGATATTTCAAATTCACTAAAAAATTCAGCAGTATTGTAAATCATTTCTCAAAAATTAAAATGGATATTTAGTGCAACATTTTCATTTATTGGGGGGGGGGGGGGGCTTTTATCTGTATTAAAGAACAGTATTTGGTTTCTCAATTTATTTACATTAAAAGAATATTTTAAATATGTATGTAGATAAAACTATTTCTCCAGCACAAATAAATGGTTAGTCCTATTCCCACTTACGTTAGAAGTATGAATAAAATACTTCAAAATTCCTTTATTTTTATTTATTTTTAATGAAAATCATTTCATATAAGTAAAGGATTACTTTAATAAAAGTAAAGAAAACACCTTAAAATATATTAAATTAAAAATGCTCTCTTCTGTAAATATTATAAGAAAATGATGAAAATAATAATAAATAAAACCATGAAAAGCTTATAAGAAAATAATGAGAGAGATAGAGTTAAAATAAAAAGAGTGTCAACTTATGAATCACCCAGTGACTAATGTAAATAAGGGTTACAGAATGCAGCGCTCTTTAAATTTATTTTTAAAACTAAAATTTTATTTTTAAAAAGTAACTTTCTGAGTTTTCCGATTTGAGATTTCAATACTCTTCGGTTATTTTATCATTTTGAGAATCTAATGATTAATGGAAATGGGAAAAGCAATAAAAATAGGAAACAGCTACTGGCTGGATGAAAATGCAAGTGTGTGTTCAAAAAAGAATTAATTTCAGTTATATTAACGTTCCATTTTAAGATATTGTAATTTTCAACCACATAAGATGACACCTGAGCTGTCCCCCTCTCTCTAAACTACTGTATCATAGCCAGAAGATGTGTGAAAGAAGAGGTTCTGATATTTTATCTGTAGAATTATTTCTTCAACATTCATATAATTTTAAATAATAATTCATATAATTCATAATACAATAATTCATATAATTTTCATAATGCAAAACTACAAGGATTTTATATTATACATATTGATAACCATTTGAAAAGCAACAATTAGGATTTCAGACTAGAAATTTTATACTACTTATGGATAGATATTTTTAAAATTACAATCTCTTGGTAAATACATTTTTGCAACACTGCCACCTTCTAAGCTGATGAACCACCACAGAAATAGTCTAGTTCTTCTGCAAATCAAAACTCTACGTGTCACTTATTTAATTGAAATATCAGCAAGACCAGAGATTTTGAGAAAAAATTTAAGCTGTTCTGTGCTAGGTCCCATTAAGCTCTAATTATCAATTTACATTTGTATTGATTCCATGTGCTGTAGAGTACAACTTTATATCATAGTTATAGTTATAAAGACTGACTAACAAATAATTTAATATATATTTATATATAACTTAGAACCATTTTTAGAAAAAACCATGATAGTTGTTATGAAAGAATAAAATAATAATTAAAGCTTAAAAATAAATGTATAAGCGTCTGCTTCCCTATAGTGCTAATGGATGAGTGACAAACAATTAAAAGCTTAATTTAAATTGAAAAGTCATTTTAATATCACAGAATTATTTACAATTTATATTTCATTTGGAAAAAGATTGAATTGTTTTAAAATCTGCTAAAATAAGTTAAGGTAAAACTTATTTTGATAAAATAATTTGTACAATTAAACTGTATCTCACCAAATAGAAAATGGAACCGTAGATTTCCAGCTTTTGCAGCATTAACAAATGGTGTACAAAATATTCGAGTTCCTTTTGCAGACATCAACAAGGCTTGTTTATATTTGAATATTTCACATCTAGAGCTTACTTCCCCTCCTTTCACAACCCATCTGTAAAAACAATAAATATTGCAGTAAAAAGCAGTCATAAAATAAAAATTACCACAAAAAATAAAATATTTAATACTTACGAAGTAATTCCTTTATTGAACTGTTCATTGAAAATAATGTCTTCAGATGCAATAATTGTTGACATATCTAAATCCCTTGTTATAACTACTCTACGATGTCGTCCATGGCCAGAGAATGTTAAAGCATTTCCATCTGAATGGCACTTCCTCTTAATGATATTAATTTTTTTTTAAATTAGAAATCTGAGTTTTATACATAAAATCAAAAATTTGCATGACATTCATACAAATAGAAATAAATTTCTTCAAAACACTGAACTTCTACCATTATATGTAAATTCAAAAAATAATAATAAATTCCTACACATAAAATTTTTTTCTAACCTGTTAGTATCAGTTTTAAATTAAATCTGTTGAAAGAAATTTTATATGTAATATAAAATAAAACCTTTTATTTGAAATTTTTAAAAAATCCCACATCCCCTTATTTTAAAATTCTTAAATTAGTGCTGTAAAAACTTTTCAGTGTACACCCTCAGTTTATGCTACTTTGTAAATCTTTCTTTAAACTTCTATAGTAAAGAATATACAAATTTTCATTATGTAAGTATTAATAATGTAAACTAATATTTCTTTTATAAGTTTGGACTATAATTTCAATTTAAAAACAGTACAGAAAAAAATTACCAAATGCACCATTTTATATTTTTATAATACAGTATTTCTACCATTTTTTTACTATAATTTATTAATAACATCAAGTTTTAATTGCCTAAATAATATATTTAATCCTACAAATAACTACTGCATTCAATAACAATAATTATTTGAATAAATTTAAGTAAAAAGAGCAAAGTATAATAGCAAAAACTTTTTTGATAATATAATAAGATATTTCTTAGCTTCAAAATAAAAATATATTTATAATCGATTTAAAGCTATTATTTTGAGAGGTAGGTGAATTTATTTTTTACAACGAGAATTAAAACACCAATTTCTAGATGATGTATAAACAATAATTATCTAATTATTATATTATTGTATTTAATCTAATTATTGTATTAAAATAATTTATCATACATACATACAAATACATATGAGAACAAAAAGAATTATCCAAAGATGTAAGTTTGAAAAAGAGAAATTCAATGATTAGTTTAGAAAAAATTACCTGTACAGTACCACCAGGAAAAAATAAAAAGTTTCCTGGATCTATTGGATCAAAATTATCTTCAACAAATTTAGGACGATCTGATACACTGCTTATAACAATATTGTCTATAGCCCAACACCCTTTGAATTTCCCAGTACTGGAAGTAGCTTCTTGATGCCACTGAATACAAACATCTGTAGATTTTGCTAAAGGTGGTAAGCAAAGTATATGCACTGTGGTTTCAATAGCTGGTTGAAGCCTTAAAATGAAATATAATATTATTCTAAAATATAAATATACAAACTTGTACATTATTTAAAAGATACAAAAAATATTTTTTTAATATAGGCATATTTTATTAACAAAATATGCAAGTGATTTGAATACAGAAATACTGAGTAGTCAATGGGACAATTGAAAATAACATTATACAATGAATAATCCTTTATTTTTGAAGTTAAGATGGTATTAATATATATATATTCTATACCAAGGCATGGATTCAATAGCAGAATTGTATTTTAGGAAAACATCATCGTTTTACTATTGAAATATTGACTGCTAAAAGCATAAGCAGTATATGTAAAAACAAACAAAACAAAAAGCTTAAAAAATATACTTAAAATAATTTCTGTAAATATTTTAATTAATATTGAATATAATAAAAATACTTTTAAAATTCCTCTTATTTCATACCATTTATAAAAATAATGAGCTTCTGAAAATCATATACTTTTATATGAAGAAGAAATATATTACCTTATTTGTTCCAATTCATGCCATTTTGTACATTTTTCTGTTCCATAATACACAGTGATAGGAGGATCATCAGCAGCAATTGTACAATTTCCAGCACCTACAAATCATGCATATTAATAATATAAAATATATTTATCTATTTAAATTATTGATATTTAAGTAAATTTTTAATAAATACCTAATGCAAATTGTAATGTTGAAGCTGTTGTAGTATTTAAAGGCACAGTAGTCTGAAAAATAAGAATTCAGTTATTAATAATTTGAAATTTAAAAACAGACAAATTATTTACAAGAAAAAAATATCTTTATGATAATTTGTAGAGTAATATTAAATTCTAGATTTTGAAAAATACTTAAAATTCATGCATTAGAATTTCAAAAGAAAGGAAAGCAAAGAAATTAATTAATGGGGGGGGGGCTCATCTTAATGATAAACTGTAAAGTAAAATTAAATTTTGATTTTCGAAAAATACTAAAAATTTGTACTTTAAAATCAATCAAGTTATAAAAAAATGGCATCTAAGCAAATCCACTGACAATTATTACATTTACAAAATCTTACATCTAATTCAATATACAAAATTGCATAAAATAATAATGGACACAGAATGGTTCAAAAGATTAACTTGACTTGAAAAAATATATCTTTTCAGTTTAGTTTAGTTATACTAATGTCCCATTTTAAAGCAACACTAGGGCTAATATTGAACTGCAATCAGATGATGAAAAGGATACCTGAGCACCTTTTTTGTGATTTTTCAGTTTTTAAATAAAATTTTTCAAAGTTGGAGTATTTATTTAAAATGTAATCATATTTTTTATGCATTTAATTTATTCATTTCCACTAATTGTCTTTGAAAATAAAATATGTAAAAATAATTTTTACATATGTAGTTATTTCACATGACAGATATTAAAACATACCATAGATCGAGGCCCCGTAGGATTACAAAATGTAGCAGCTTTTCCATGCAGAACAGAGCCACATTGATCATTAACTATACCACTAATTATTTCAGACCATATTAAAGAATTAGCTTCATCATAAGTTTCAAAATCTTCTCTAATTACAAGTCCTGGATCATGTACTCCACTCATTAATGGAACATCAACAGCTTTGACTGATTCTAATGAATGAATGAATATATTAGTTTGACACTTAAAAACAATATGAATTAAACTTTGAAAAATGATTCATTCAACTTCAGATCATGATGTTTACTACAATCCTTGATCATACAAGTTGACAGAATTAGGAAAGAATAGCAATGTAAAATTAACCTATCAATTAGAGTTGAAATAATCCTGTTATATAAAAAAGAATATGTTTGAACAGAATTTAATTTTATTCCAGCGATAAATATTCTGAGTACTATAACTCTATACTTAAAATGATTGTTATTTAATTTTGTGACAGTTAAGATCTCTTTCATAGCTAGAGCATTCTTTCACAAGTTTCTACTTTCTGACAATTAAAGTGAATATATAAAAATTAAGATGCCTTGTCGTTCAAAAAGTCATGAATTAAAAAAAAATAATTCCATTTAAGAAAATTTATTGATGTCTTTTTACATCATAAACCAATCAAATTCAACATGTTTGAGTAGCATGACAGAAAAAATATGAAACCCTCGTTCCCTAATTTTTATATTAAATATATATATATTTGAGCCAATTACATTAGTTTTGCAGCAATAATATAGACATGCAGGTGATATTTTTTACTTAAAAAATAATACAAGCATTTCAAGAAGAAATATTATTTTTGCTTAGATAGAATAATGACTAAATTATAACTTGATAAATTAAAACTAATAACTCTGAATACTCAAAAGAATTATATTAATATAAGAAGATAATATTAAAAAACAACAAAAAATTTAAATAATGGGTAATAATATTTTAAAAAGAAATAGAACAAATAAAAAATGCATTACTAATATTTTTATTACATTTACAAAGATATTTAAGGTTATAAAATTTAAGATAAAACATACCTCCAGCTTCACACAATTGTAGAGCTAATGTGTCTTTGAATAGCACTTCATGACCTAATGTGGCTGTTGCTCTATTTGAAATAAAATGATTATATATTAGACAAAAAGAACCTATAAAATAAAGGATAGAAAGAACTGACAAACTATAAAATAAAGCATATGCTTTAATTATTTAATATCATTACATAATAAATTAATAGTTTATAATTAAAATTAATAATTAAATAATTATTAACTCAAGTTAATATAAAATGGCACTAACAGTTTCCATATTAACTCTACATGAAAGGATATATTTTTTCTACATAAGTTTACAGTCTTTATTTGAAGTGTGACTTTATTTCAAAATGCTTGCAGTTTTATTCGTTTCAATTTGATTTTGAAGCAAACCACATAATTTGAGGATCAATAGATCCATTTCTTTTTCATAAATAAATATCATGCTGATAATAACATAAATTATAAATGTGAAGGTTAATAAAAAAATTTAATGTTACAAATTCTAACATACATGAAACCTTTTTAAGAAATATTTTTGCATACTTTGTTACAGTTGTATTCTATAATTTCATTAATATTTTTAATCTTGACATTCAATTCAATCTAGGACTAAAATATTAGGTGTATGAACAAATAGTTGCCTAATTACACAGAAGTAGAACATTAATACAAGCTATATTTTTAATCAAACATGCAAAAGGTATCTACTTTGCTATAAAATACAATTTTTTTTTTTACTTCAATGCTCAAAAGATGCATAAAAACAAAAACAAAATACTACTTTTGGTGTAAAATGAATTCTAATACATTTCAAAATTAAGATTTCAAATATCTAATAACTTACAAAAAAAATCCATAACATATATTAATATAGATATTCAAGATTAGATAAGGGGAAAAAATAAAAACAGCTATAGCAAAATGCAAGAATAAGCATTCTCGCGAAAATTAGTTATAATTGAAATAAAATTAATAAACAATTCTTTTCATTAGAAATATGATTTTTCTGAAATAGAAAGATAATTATCCCATTAGAAGTTCTAAATGTTGTAATTCATTTACATAAAAAAATGCCAATTTATTTCACTTATGTAATATTACATTTTATACAACTTATATAATAATATATTTATTTTTACAATATTTTATACAACTTATGTAACATTACATTCAACAGGAATAACTTCATATCTATTCAATAAAGTGAGAAAATTCAAGTAGAATAGATATCTGCATAATAACAACTAATTTGGAACATTAATATAATAAAAATATGAAAACATGTAAAAAGCATATTTACTACAAAAAGAGGTATACACTGTATATTTTAAAATTTGTTAGAAAGTAATTTATGTTTCATAGCAACATTTCACAAAGTTAAGTTAGCTTGTTTGATATTTGGTAACTGTGAAAAAAAAACTGAGTTCAGATATTGTTATGTTTTCAAACAAATGAAAATTCAGTATGATTAACAGGACATCTAGATGAAAACAGAGGTTGTTGTTTTTTTTCTTTTCAAGCATAAAATCCAAAGCAAACATGTTAACTGACAGTGAAAAAGAAAAAAAAATCCTAAAAAGTAGAGAATGATTTATGAAATGAAAGAGACAGTCCGGTATTTTTACTACAGTAATGGGCAAATTACAACCCCTTAGTCAAATGCTGCCCACTTACATGTTCCATCTGGTTCATTCCAAATTTTAAAACAATATAAAATTTTTATAGCTATTATAAATATTAAATTTGTAGGAAAATATAACTTTTAGAAATGTAAGAATAGTTCTATTCATTACAATATTATTGAAAAGTTTTTAATTAATATTTTCCAAATCCTTATTGAGTTTTATAATTACATTGGCCCATCCTTCATTTTATCATATTACATATTATTAATTATTTTTTGTATCTCATATTTGCTCTAAACACAAATATGAGAAAAATGTTGAATGAACATCAGAATTAGAAATTCTGGATTTCAGGAAGTAATAAACCTGACATTCTAATTGCATCTGAAAAAAAAAATCTCTCCAAAATAGAGTCAAAATAAAAAGAGTTTCAAATGATACAACACTTACAAGAAATTCACACAACCTGTGCCAGAGGGAGGTGCCATCCATAAAAACATCAATGACTTTGCAGGCCTATGGGACAAATGTGAATGAACAATAGCACAAACAAGTCCTTTCACACCATCTGGCTCATTAGGAAGTTTACTACTGAGTAAATTCATAGTTTTTCCCACAGTCCCAGAAGGAGCTGTATAAAGTCCAGTCATAAGAAATCCATCAAAATCCAGACTTGAAGACACAGTGACTGCAAAAGCAAAAAATAAATAAACAGTTTACAAAACATTCTCATAAAAATCATAAAAAAGAAATGGTTAAATTATTTGAGCAGCAAAAATTAATTAAATTTATATTAAGATAACAGTCTTGTTTACCAGATTAACAAATAATAATTGGTTATAACAAAGAAAATATAAATATTTGCAACAGATTGAAAATGCACAGCACCAACATTTAAGACAAAATTATAGATAACAATTTTATGTAAAAAAAATGTGATTTTTTTTTTTTTTGAATAAGTTGAAGCAGAACTTATTTTGTATTTAAAGAAAATGAGAAAATGTGGTTGAATTTAAATGAATTTAGTACAAACCTTCGTAAATGAATCTTAATAGAAAAATAAGTTCAGTTAAAGAACATTTTCAGCAATAAGAACATGAAATTCAAATAATAGAAAAATTTCCATGAATTAAAAGAAAATTGCAATATTAAATTTTACTTAAAAATTAAAAATTGAAATCATTATTGATCACCATAAATTAATCATAGTTTGATGCAATTTTTACACAAATGCAAAGAATTACAAAATTAACATTAAATAGTTCTTTTTAAAAAATTTCTGCTTTTATTATTGCAAGATATTTGAAACATAATTTCTGTTTACTACTGCAGAAATTATATTTAGAATATCCAATTCATTATAAGCAATTTACTTTTAAATTTAGAAAAAACAAAAAGAAAATAAATTAAAACATAATATGTGCTGAATTTTTTTAAAAAAAGCAACATTTTATTTAGATAAAGGTCAAGAAAAAATTATGAATAAATATGTATTTCATATTTTAGATTAAATTTTTGAAGAAATATTGCAACTGAAATAAAATATGTCTGTTTAATAGTTTCATGATCTCTCTATAGTTCTCTACAGATTCTATAATTACATGATTTAGCTCTTTTCTTAGCTAAAAATATCCTTATTTGGATATTTTATATAATAAAAGATAAAACAAAACTATTAATTTAAGAAATACTATTTAAGAAAATAAAATAAAAGATATTTTAAATTCTAAAAATAGATTGGGGCAAATTACTCAATTATTTAAAACAAAGGCCAATATCAATTCATGTGAATATATTATGTAATTCAAAATAGAAGTGGTTGGGAAATCATAAATTATGTATACATGTTATAAATTAAATTTTTAAATGATTCAATATTGTTATCCAAATCATATCAGAATTATAAAAAGAAGCATTAGATTAACAAAGCAAAAAATTAAAAAAAGGATTAAAGTGATGCAAT
>JAPMOR010111524.1:403496-419248 GCA_026543865.1 Argiope aurantia
TATTAAGATAGACACATAGAATAAGAATAATACAAATCATAGAATAGAAAATTAATTTTAATGTAAAAGAATTTTAGGATAATCATATATATATATATATATATAATTGTTGTTTTAGATGTTTATTAAATTCAACAATTTTAAAAATGTAATTAAAAAGTTGAATAAATGTTTTAAAAGTATAAGAAAGAATTTTCAAATTATTTATCCAATTTTCTTTATAAGTAAAGCATCTAGTAAAATTTATTACATTCAGCATCCAAGAAGTTTTAATTTCACAAAATTATGAAATTTAATATTTATTAAAGTTTGGTGTTATGAAAATGTAATATAACACGTTAAAAACTGTGTACATTTTTCAATTTTATAAAGAAAAAAGTACTTTAAAAAAGAAATTTTCTTAATGATAAGTGAATTAAAAAGAGATAATTATATTATCTGCTAGGACAATTTAAAAAAAAAAAGGAAATAAACTTGCGCATTTCCTATTAATCATTTTTCTCAGAACAGTGTTGTGGTTCTCAACAGGAAAAATCTTGGCGCCCAACAAGGAGGTCAAAAGTCTCCTATCAGTAATGCTACTCTTCCTGAATGTGAACATATTTATCAAAACAGGAAATACTGAACCTTAGGAACAAGCTTATAATTGTTTCCTATTTACTCAAGGGTTACTTTTATTCCGTTAATGTGGCTTATTGCATTACATTTCTTCTGCCCCACTAATGTGTATAAGATACATATTGGATTAAATTTACTAATTGTATTTTTTTAAATTTTCTACATAAAACATAAAAGAATGATAATGAGTTGCATAAATTATATAAGCAAAATACATATAAGAAAGAATAAAAACTTCTGTTTTTTGAAAATTTATTAAAATTTCATATTTGTTGTTAAATAAAGCTAAAAATACAAATTTAGTGAAAATTGAAATTTTTAAATTATTTGTTTATCCTAAGCTTGCTTTGAAAAAAAAAAGCATTTTAATATTAAGTAAAAACTAAATGTCTGTGTAAGGCAAAACTTAGTAGATAAGAAAATTTCAAAGTATATCCAAGGTTAATATAACCAAGAAGTAACTGTCAATTGCAAGCTTCTATGCCTCAGTTTGAGACATTTTATAATTAGTTAGACAGTGAGTTGCAATTTGTTTATATATATCTAATATCATGTGTATAATAGTAAAAAATATTATTACAAGTATATAAAATGCAATTTTGAAAAACTTATTGAAATTAAAGAAAAAATTGTTCCGGAATGAGCTTCATATCACTGAAAAGCTAATTTTCTGAATTGTTAAATGGTGTAATAATAATAATTTTTTGTAAAATAATAGTTTTAGAAAATGTCACTAAAAATATCAATATTTAATTAATTGAAATTTTAATTATTTTTTTAACTTTGAAAAGCTGACAGTGAATTTCCGGTTGCTTTGAGGAATGCATGTGCTGAATTTCATCACAATTTGTCAAAATATGGATTTGCATAAAGAATGCATACAATCTGCTTTATATATATGCATATATAAAGTCAGTAAAATAATTTTGCAAAAAAAAAATAGTATACATACTACAAAAAATCAAAAGAAAAGTTAAAATGCATAAAATAAAACATTAATATTTAAGATAATAAATTAATTACAACTTTTAATTAAGCAAGAGAATTTAAATAATTTTAATTAAAAAATTAAACTTGGAATTGAAATTTTAAAATTATTCTGTAAATTTCTTACTTTTGTTTATTTATGCAGCTATTATTTTTAAAAATGCCCAAAATGGAATTAATATACTTAATATATATATATATATATATAACAAGACTAAATTTTAACAATATATTATTTCCCAAAATTAAAAAAACAATAATAATTGTAATAAAAATAATGTAAAAAATTCTAATTAAAGAACATTTAAATAAAATTTTGCATTATAAATGTTTAATTCCTTTAACAATTAAACATTCATAATTGTTAAAAGATATTTGGGAAAAATAATGTAAAAAATTAAAATTAAAAAAAACATTTAAATAAAATATTCTGTTATAAATTGCTGCCAGAAAAAAAAATGAAGTTGAAAGCAAACTGTATAATGAAACTAAGAAAATGAATAAATTATTAAAATCTAGAAAAATTAATATATAAATGGCACATTTACAAGACTTTCATTGTTAGGCTATCTGAAATATCTAAAATAGTTTTGCAAAAGTTAAAAACACCTTTTAATATATTGGTTATCAATATCAAGAGATTAAAAGCAAACAATTTCTATTTTAATTTTATAATAATGCAGTTTCGAATTTAAATAAAAGAAGCGATTCCTTTAACCAACATAACGTACCAAAAAATTGTGTCATTTTAGCACGAATGTGTTTCTAAAACAATTCTAATTGGCAGAAATCACACTTTAAATACATTCTTTTTCACATTTTTCACTAATGAAATATTTATAATAATTAGACAATCAAACTTTTAGATGATGTTAAAACAATTTAATGATATTTAAATAATATTCTTCCAAGAAAATTATTGCTTACTTTATTAATATATTTATGTTTTATATCAATCAGATATAGATGTACAAATTTTATTTGGTCCAACACTGAACAAGTCTACTTAAAAATGCAATGTCTCAAAATACTTTGCTTGAATTTTTGTAAAAAGTTTATGAAAGTATTTCAGAACTTCATTTCATAGGTAAATATTCATTTATAATTCTCAAGTTCAGTTTTCCTTATTGCAAATGTATAAGTTGTACGAAAAACTGCAATTCAATATCATCTATTAATCACACACAAAAAAATCAACTTAATAAAATTTAAATTGTAGGAAAATGATTTAACAAAAGTGTATTAAATGTCTTTTTTTCTAAATTTTGTGTATAGATTTAAATTGGAAGCAATATTTAAGAATTCTTGAATCATTGCATGATTTGAAATAAACAGTTATCAGTTAGTACAAATTAATCCAGGATATCATGAAGATATCTTGAATAAACCCAAAACATTAACTGCAATAATATTTTGCAGATCGCTCTTTCATACCATCTAGATGATCAAACAAACAAAAAGAAAGGTGGAACTTTTGTAAGAAACTCCATTGTGTAAAATGTCTGGAGGAAATAAATAATATGGCATGCTTCCAAACAAGAGGAAGCATAAAATCTTGGCATATATCTTTCAAAGTTAACCAGTGTATTACCATGCAATAGAATAACCTCATTTGATAACATATCAGGCTTCTTTTTTCTTGATACCCCTTTTAATTCTTATGCAACACAGGATAAATGTTGCATAATTGCTTACTGTGCCCATTTAATGAAAGTCATGTTGTAACAACACATACTATAATTCATGAAAAATATGTATTTATTATCAATATTAATGAGTAATGTGATATAATATTTGAAAAAATAACAATTTTAAACTTTTTGGTATAAAATACTATTGAAAAAAAAGTTTGGCAAGTTCTCTCAAAAGTTTTGTTAAGCACATTAAAATTAGCAAGCACATTACAAAACCAATAATTTATATGCAGATAATTAGGAATAACACCATCAAATAAAGAGAGAAAAAGAAAGAGGAATACATAATTTCATGCTATTTAAGACAGCTGTTAATAGTCAATCTTAAATTGTAAGTGAAGCCTCAAGAAAGATTGATTGAGAAGTACTAAGGGGGGGGGATGAAAACTTTCACAGAACTTTCTTACAAATTATCCAATGTTTTTAAGTTTAAAAAAAGTAGGAAATCATCTTGAATAAAAAAAATGTATTTATTGTTAAATAGACTTTTTTAAATAAAAAAACTTCTAGTTACATTAACTGATATGTCCTTTTCTATTTCCAAATATTGTCTTCATTGCAAAAAATTTTTCTCGTGTAAACAAATGTCTTTTTTTTAATTGAAAAAAAATTATGCATGATTAAATGATCATGTTCTTTTTTTAAACTAAACAGTATTAAAATAAAAGTTTAAAATTATGATATTTTATCACTATAGTTTTTAATTATTTAATTTGCATTCCTAAAGTTAAGAAGAAACATCTGGATTATTATTTCATTGACATTAATAAACTGAAAATTATATTAAAAAATATAAATTTCAAAGTGATTATGATTTTTTTAATTTGTAGAAAACATTTGATAATTATATAAAATCCTGAATTAATGGATTAATTTTTTTTGCAACTAGTAACTGAAGAAACTTTGATTTCTTTAACTTATTTCAATCATCTGACATCAAATTTCTTAATAACTGCAGAACTAACCGCAAAAATTGATTTTTTTTTTTATTTTTTTATTCTGCAAATTACTTGCAATAACATTTCATCAGGATTTTTTTTTACAAGGATTGCAAACAAGAACCCACCCACCCAAACCTTTCTCATTTTGTTTTCATTCAACAAAGGATTAACACCAGTATTTTTTATATATATCTTTTAAAATTGATATGGTTGGATTTTAAGAATAGTAACACCTTGTGTATATTGTATGCCCAAGGGTAATTAATAGAGATTAAATTTAAAATTTTATCCTCCTTTCTTCTACTAACTTTTTCTAAAAGTGGTTATTTAAAATTATAAAAATAAATCTACAAGTCTATCATTTATTAACATTTTTAACTAACTCTTTTATTGGTTATCAAACTTATTATAGGCATTTTTCTTAATTAGCTTTAATAAAAAGATGAAGGAATGTTCCTTATTATATGGTTGCTTTTGTATTTTCCCCAAGTTAATTTAATGGTGCACTACAAAGAATATTTTCTCTCCATAAAAAAACAAGAAACTTATTTGGAGTGTGTGAAAGTGTCTATAAGTAACTCACACCACTGTTAAATTGCTTGAAAATGGGTTTTTTTTTTCTCCCTTCCAAATACCTAGTCGAGTTAAAAATTATCATCTTTGAAATCCATATTTTATATCTTGAAAATTGGCTTAAATGCTAAGTTTAAGAGCCTGTTTTGTAACATTCAATAATTATTAAAAAAGATGAAAAAAATCTACCCGATTTTTTTTTGGTACTAGTTTGATTTACAAAATGATTGATAGAGACCAGAATAACCGAGGTGCCAGTGAATATAATTCAAATTCAATGTAATATAGGCATTTTCCAATCAGAGATTAAACCATGCAAATGAAATCAATTTATTTTAGAATTCTAAATTTGCATTTGCAAACAGTTATCTTACATCTTTATTAAAAGAAAATATATACATACCTTCATAAACTTTTCCAGGATCATAATACTCTGGATTACCTTTGATGTTAACTGATAATGCTATTTCACCTCGAACTGCCCCTGGCTGATCAAGATCTCGATGGTATTGGCAAAGGAAAAAGAATGGTGAAGCCACCGAAGCCACATTCTGAGCATTTACATATTTGATATTTAAATTAATGAAAAAAATGGTGAGACAAAACACAAGAAGTGGGTTTTGTATCATAGCTGCCAGTTTTTTCCATTTAATGTCCTTCATGATAAATGAAGATAAATCATAAAACTGCAAAATAAATAAAAGAATTAAAATTCATTTAAAAGAAAAATGCAAGTTCAAATAGCATTTAAAATAAACTCATAAATGTTTAAAAGATATTTTAGTAATTCATAATAAAAGTATAATAATGCTATAGATTTTATAGCAGAATAGAGACTATAAAGCACCTGAGTACCTTATATCATGCTTTCAAATGTTTTGAAATCAAAAAATGTTTATTTTAAATAGATACTGTTCTGTATTCAATATCAACATGATTTTTTTAAATACTTTTAACTAAAATATCAAAATTTATTATAAATTAAATTCCAACATTAATAAAACAGAAAAAACATAAATTAATTAATATCAGAAAGTAATAAAAAATTTATATTCACCTTATATTTAAATATACACAATAATAAACTAATATTATGCAATTTCTTTATTAAACCTCACATGATAGTTAAGGAAACATTTATTTTAATCCACTTACGCAGATCTTAAACACCCTACTGAAGCAACAGGAAGTTCTAAAGAAACGATAGGAAGTAACTCAGTTATCCAGTATCCAAGAGGAACTGCCCTATAGTAGCCAACTGATAAAAAACAATTCTTGAATGCTCACTTCCTGGCTGCATTGTTTCTTTGCTATTTATTTTTCTATGACCAAAAAAAAACCATCAAATATTAAGAAGTGTGTGCAAAAGAGCCAAAATAAATATTTAGAAAGTTATATTACATAAGAAGTAAAAGAAAAAATAGAAGAAAAAAAAATTGAAAAGTCAAAGTCATTAGAAACAATTTTGGTATCTATTTAATTGCATAAAAAATTCATAACAAAGGAAAAAAAGCATGACATAAATAAAAAATGAGCAGATTATATCATAATGAAAAATTATTCTTTTTATTGCAAAATATAATTTGATTATAGCCTATTCAACTTAAAACTTTAACAAACTAAAACTGTTCTAATGAACTTGAATGAAAAAGTGCTTGCGATTATTATTTACAAAACTTAAGGACTTCTGCAGTCTAAAGCAGATTATAAAATGAGTAATTAAACAATGATCATCAAACCATAATACTTAAATACAAAAATAATAAAATTTAATTAATTGTCATAGTAGCATTATCATCTTATTAAGCTCTTTAAAATAAAATCTATTTAATAGATTTTTTATTTTATTTATTTATTTATTATATATATAGTCATTACCAAAATATTTTATTTCATAAATTCTTTGAAATAAATGAGAACATGATTGTTGGAAATTTCAAAATAAGTCATAATAAGGCGAAAATTTTAAAAAAGTTTTACAAAATATATTAGCATTTCATTTATATGTAATGGCAATTTTGAATGAATAAATATGTATATCTGTCACACATTTAAGTACATTTTTCATGAAATGAAATTTGTTGACATTGTAATACTAAAAACAAAGAACCGGATTGAAAATTTAATTAAAAAATAAAATATTTGTCCCAAAAAAGCACTTCAACAGTTATCAGTTTTAGTAATTATTTTTGTTTTTTCATATTTAGTAAGCTTATTTTCTTACTTGAGAATTTAAATATTCCGCCAAAAGCTAATGTTTTATTTTGACACTCTTAACAAATGTTACCTTATAGAGTTATTTTAGTAAAATTCAAGCTGCATCGCACTTCCCTGCTAAAAAATAACACAAAGAACAAAAAAAATATTGCAAACTAAGTAATTTATTTGAATGAAAATTGAAAAACAGTAGCAGACGATAATACGATTATGAAATTCCGTCTGTTTGATTGCTTGAAAAAGAAATGAAGGGTTGGACGTTTTATATGAAATGAAAAAAAAATAGCTTAAAGAATCATTAAAACTATAGTAAAAAATCTGAGAAATAATTATGCATTCAAAATACATTTTGAGATATTAATTCAAATACATCTTTTTATTTAAAATCGAAGCTATATATTTAATATTAATTTCACCTAGTTTTGGCAACCGATTAATGACAGCTGTTTAATTTTGAATTTGGGGGGAGAAATGTTTAGGGTTTTGAGTTTGTTTACAATATCCGTTAGAATTTAAATTTGTTGCTTTTTATATTTCTCTTCCTTTCTAAATATATTAATCAAAGAACCGTGAAATGATACAAGGAGCTGAATCAAGGGAATCTGAGCTCGAAAGGCTTTTGTTGGACGAAAGGAAGAGATGTAACGAGCATAAACAGTATTATCAAACTTTAAAAGAAGAGCATGGCAAGTAAGATGATAAGGTCGAGTTATTTTTCAGTATTGTATTCTGTAAAAAAATTCTCATTATTTGTTTTGTATCGATATTTTTATTTTTTTCTTTAGAGTACGTGATGAATTAGCATTAATCTATGAACAACTAAAAGAAGTAACTTCTCAAAATGAGAAACTCAAAGCAGCAAGTGAAGCTAATGTGCGTAAATTAGAAGCTAAAATAAAGGAACAACACAACGAAATAAATGCATTGCTTAAAAAAGTATGTATGATTTTGCTATTTAAAATAAAGCACTGAAATTAATTCCTTAAGGCTTCAATGTTCAGTGCATATGATTTAGTATTTTTTCCCCTCTCTTTAACCGTTACTGTAAACAAGAATAATAAAACTAATGTGAACAATTATTGTAAATTTACTATGGGGAGCCAAATAGTAAAGGGACATTTGAGAAAAGGTGCATTTATTCTTCTGATAGAAAACTGAAACATACATTATTTTTCTATATAAGCATCCTGGATTTCAGCATGCTTTTCCAAATGTTTCACAAGTTTTTTTATTGCATTGAAAAAAAGTTTTTGCTTGTATCTATGACCACTTTTGCACCACACCATGGATTTCTTCATCAGTTGCAAATCTTATACCCCTAATTGACTTCTTCAATGACCCAAACATATGAAAATCACTTGGAGCCAGGTCTGGACTGTATGGTGGTTCCAGCACTTTGAATCCCAATTCCTTTATTGGTTAGTCCGTCCATTGGGAAAACATACCTTGCACACTTTCTAAAAATTTAGCCTGTTATGTAAGATTAAATGTGCTGACTGTACTTTATATTTCATGACTGATATATAAAGTATTGACTTCATCCGTTTCCCATCACAATGCCGTCAATGACTTTCAAATTGTCCTCCGTGATTGACTTTGATGGCCTGCCTGATTGTTATCACATAAAGAAGCTCTTCCCTGTTTGAAATGTTCTATCCATTTGTAGATCTTATTTCACAATGAACAACTGTCGCCATATTGACGAATAATATTCACATGTTTAACACTTTACATAAACAAAAAGCAGATCGCTATCCTCATTTCTTCCTTGATGCTGATCAACAATGGAGTTGCCATATTTTACGGTCTGCTATGTTCCAATGACTAATTTGGGAATAAGAATGACATGCTGCATAGAAGTGTTGCCAACTACACTAATTCAGTGCTAGATACTAGCCATATTACCAAACTTTGGGAAGGAAATTGCAAAAGCCCCTTTAATTTTTGGCTACCCCTCATATATCCTTTATTTATGACGTTTAAATAATTCTATTGCTCAAATTTCTAATTGAATTAGTTTGTTTCTCTTACAGTTAAAAGCATATGATGAGAAGAAAATTCAAACTGCAGTATTTGAAGAAGCAACAGCACATTATGAAGCAAAAATAAAAGAATTGCATGTTGAAGCTGATAAAGTACGTGAACAGTACAACAATTTGCATTATGAAAATGCAATTTTAAAGTGTAAATTTGAAGGTCGGGAGGCTGAACATTCTCGAACTATTGAAAGAGTTAGTTTGCAACACCAGAATGAGGTAGGCTTACTATTTTCCAATTATTTTTCATAATAATTGTAAGTGCTCTTTTATGATATTTGAGATTGTAATTCAAATAAAATGCTCTTAAGGATTATTAATATATAAAAGACATTTTCCTGAAATATTTGAAATCCAGGTAATTCAATTAATATGCATTTTTTTTCTGTAAGTTATTAAAAAAATGGATTTCTATAAGAATATTTGAAGTTTATACAAAACCGTCCCCAAACGCTTTAACATTGTTTCATTTCATTTGCTTTCATTTAGAATATTTAATTGTATTAAAAAACCCTAAGCATATTCATCCATGAGTTTGATGTTTAAATATTTTTAGTATTTGTTTTTAATTTTAGTATCCTTATTTATGTAGACTTTAATTGTTAATAACTATTTATTTGGTTAAATGTTAATAATAACTATTTAAATATTAGATTTGTTTTAAACATCTGTACTGATCTGTTATTATCAGAGTAGCAACAAAAATTCCCATTTTTATATGTAAACTAGATATTTGTTCTAACCATAGTCTAATGGTTAACTTCTAGAAATTGATATATAATTCAAATTAGAAATTTTTTTAAATGATGTAAGAAAATTTGGTGTTATTCCTAAAAATAAATAACTGCAGAAAAATATGTGAAATATAAATTTTTATAAAGTCATTGATCCTATTAATCATATACATTAACTGACACACTAACATTATAAACAAAAAATTTCCAATCTTTTGTAATCAAAATTGACTTGGTTATGAAACTTTGAATTTCACTTTTTAGGCTAACTAATAATTACTTCTAGGATAAAAAGTGCATTGAGTGATCCTTAAAGTAACCATTTGAAATGGCCTAAAATCATCTAAAATAGCATTCAATTCCATTAAGTAGCATATAAGAGAGCATGATATTGTTTTTGGTCAGAGAGTTTTAAAGCTTGCATAGACAATGAATAATTGAATTTCGAAATCGCATAGGCAATGAATAAAGTATAAATGGCAATTTTGATCTTCATCTGCTTCACCTGCTTTTACCAGTAAATTGTTAATGAAATATCCTGCAATTACTAAATTGCCAGACCCTAATCAGCCTGTTAAGCATAATACTGTGCATTATATCAATACCAAATGTCCTCCTGTCTCAGCTAAACCTAGAAGGTTAGCTCCAGACAGACTAAAAACAGCCAAAGCTGAATTTCAGCGCATGATCCATCTCGGTCATATGAGACCTTCTAAAAGTACATATTCTTCTCCTTTGCACATGGTGCCTAAAAAAGGGTCTGTTGAATGGTGACCGGTTGCATATGCTTGAATGTAGAATGCTCGCTCGACAGGGCGGTATTCTTCTGTTTCTGGTCATTTACACTGACCAGAAACCTTTAACATATACCTTCCATCAAAGTACAGAAAAATGTAGTTCTCGCCAGCTACACCATTTGGATTTCATATCCCAATTTTCTACTGATATTAGATACACAAAAGGCTCTGAAAATACTGTTGCAGATGCACTATCACGTCCGGGTCACCAATTTAGCGATAAGTGATGTGCGAGGATAGAACCTGGGACCTTGTGGTTCGCAGTCCAGTAACATAACCATTATACTAAAACAATTGTTCCGGTAGAAGAGCTGTTAACTGGCTTATATGCTATTCACCACAATGTTTTGATTTATTAAAAATCAATAAAATAATATGTGGATTAAATAATTAGCTGTTAGATTTGTGTCTACTTCAATGAAGTTTAAACTACAATTAATGGGTTTTGTTTGTTATTGTGCTAGAATTATTATTTGAATCATTTCTTGGAAAAATTAACAAAATATTTTGCAAAATGTAACAAGACATGTCTTTTTAAAAATTTGATAAAAATTCTCTATTTGCATTTCTGTAGATAAAGTTTTAAATAATTTTTTTTTAATTTTTAATTGTGATTATTAAGTAATGAATTCTTTATATCAGAAAAAATATTGTAGCTTTATAATTAATATATAAATATGTGTATGTGATAAATTCAAATTATTATTTTTTAACTTAATTATTTTATAACTTAAATTTAATGTTAAAAGCTGCTCCTACTTCTAATTTACACAAGCTTTTTGCTACATTTTTTGAGATTTAATTCCTGTAATTTTAATAATCAAATATTGGTCTCCCTATCAAGTAAAAACCACTTGTCTGAAAAAGTATGTATACAGTTTTTTTTTAATGTTATTTCTGGAATGCATTTAAACTGATATAATTCCCCTAGTCTCCCCCTCCCCCATATTGTAATGTTAGGCATGCTGCTCAAGCTTTTGATCATGAGTGGACAAAGAAACTGTAAAATTGTTTAGAAGATGAGCATTTGGCCTGATAATGAAAGAAAAGAATAAAGCTGTGCTTTAAGCATTAATACTTTTCTATTTATTTTTTAATGACATTTGATACATATGTCTTTGAAAAATTTAAATTATTTTCCAGTATCTGCAATTTTTGTGTGATTTTCACCTAGATATATTTAATTAAAAACTTTTTTCTTTGATTAAATAAAAATATTTAAAGTTTGATTAATTTTAAATTTCATATTTATATAAAATTAATCTGTTAATTTATTTTATTAATTTTCTGGACATTTTTAATTAATTTTTTAATTATGAACAGACTTCTTTTTTATTTTTGCCAATATTAATTTTATAATTTATTTTATATAGATTGAACAGTTGCAGAATAGAATTGAATTTCTAGAAAAGGAAAAAGTCCTTCCGCCGGACACCTATGCTGTAGAGTTAAAATCTTCCAAGCGAGAAGTTATGCAATTAAATTCCAGAATGAAGGCTCTACTTGCAGAATGTGAAGAATTACGAGCTGAAAATGAAAGCCTTAGTTTGCAACTAAACAGCATAAATAGAACTCACTCTAAAGAAATATCAAATTATTTAGCAAATATCAGAACTCTAGAGGTAAGATTCTATAGTGCTTGTTTAATTATTATAATTAGATTGATTTTGATAGCTTAAATCATTATTTTTATGAATTCTTTATTTTAATTTTTTTTTTGTATTAGAAATTTGATTGTTTGAATTTATTGACTGTTGAGTTTAATTATATTGATTGCATTTTTGTCTATTACATCATTGTTCCAAAAATAAATTTCTAAATTATTTAGTAAATAAATATACAAAACTCTATCCATTTTTTTAGGATTATTCATATATTCTGTTGTTTGATATCAAACTATGAAATTATAAATATTTTATTATTTTATACAAACATCATTTTTTTAAAAGTTGCTGCGACTCCAGAAAAGATTCATATTAAAAAATTTAGTATTAATAAAAGAAAATATGAGGAATTATATCATAAAGTACGTAATGGGTTCTAAATTCTTTATAAATATGTATTGAAAATGTTAATATTCCTAAAGAAATTACTTCAATTTCATCATCCTGCTGGTTTGGTGTGGATTGGGGAGAGAGGTTGCTAGCTCAGGTGTCGTTCTCGTCATCTGACCAAGGTTCAAATTTATTAGGTCCTTTCCAAATAGCCTTAGTTTGCTTTAAAATGGGATGTTAAAATAACTAAACTAAACTACATCAATTTCATCATTCTTATAGAACTTTAATAATTGGGATGTTTTAATGAAATAACCAAGTATTTATTATTTTATTGTATTTGAAGACAAAAGTATTGTAATCTTTAACAAACTCAAGCTTCAAATTTTGATAAATATCCGCATTTCAAACCTGCTTGGTCGCAAAAAACACATTTTTGGAATATGTCTGTGAATAGGATAACTCAAAAATACATTTAAGCTTCATGGATAAAATTCAGTATATATGTTTTATGCTAAATTTATAGATTTTTTTCAAATTATAAATGAAGCCTAATTTGGGGAGAACTTTGTGTGCTCAGTGGTTCACGAACAAATGGGCATGATAAACTAGAAAATGTAAAGTTAAATTGATAAAATTTGTTTAATAAGTTAAGCATCTCTATAGATGGTATCAGATTTGAGTATATAAATTAGAGACTATGTGGATCTGTATCAGATTTGGAACCAAATCCACCAAGGAGTTAGGTATGTATTATTTCTGTATGCATATAAATTCAATTGCTTGAATAAAGGAAATATAGTATGCAATTTTGTGATTACAGTTATAATTCTTTGTCAAATTTTGCTTCCAATCAGTTGAAGAACATTCAAAGTACTTATTTGATTCTTTGGTACTTGTGTCTTAACTGTATGCCAGTGATCCTTCTCCAAAAATTGCACACTCGATTAATGCCAAATATTGATATTTCTTAATTTTTTGCCAATGCTGTGCAATTAATACACAAGTACTTTGTTTTCTTTACTGTGCTACGAAGCATACAAATCTCGTATGCATGATTCTTGAAATAAAAATTTTGAATTTTTGTGGCATTTCCGGCCTAGTCTAAGGTTTACAATTTCATGCAGGAGGAAGGGAATTACACCTTTATTAAAGAATATGTGAGGAAGCTGTGGGAAGATCATTCCCTCTGTCTTATTTGATTCAATTATTTCCTCTTCATTACTTCTTGCCCTGGTTCTCTTACATTATTTTATTAATTACCCTTATTTCCTAGCTATTTGTGGATGTAATGCAGTCACATAAAATGGTATTAAAGAATTATTTTTAATATCGCAGTTAATTATAATATGTTTGATAATGAGCATTACATTTGTATGCAGTTTTTTAAAGTAGTACTATATGCAGTAATGTTTCCTTATTATTGTAGATATTTTAACAAATATTTCATTATTTTAATAGATTGCCCTTTACATATATCTTTATTTACAATTTAAGAAAAATTTACTGGAAATTTTCATGTTCAACTGGTCAGTTCAGTTCGAAAATACTTATTTTTTTCAGTCAGAAAAGCTAAAGGCAATAATGCAGAAGGAAATCCTAGAAAAGGAACTAACCAATTCTCAAGAACATCGCAAAATCTTAAATAATGAACTCAGTGCTAGTAAGCGTGAGGTTCTTACTCTGAAGAACAAACTAGAAGAATGTGAACATAAATGTCACATGATGATGACAAATCTTCAAATAGAAATGGAACAGTGGAAAAACTCTAAAGAATCTGAACATGAGCAATTTATGGATGAAATATCAAGTAAGCATTTGAAAAAGCTAAATTCATTTATTATAAGATGGTTTCTATTACTATGGACTAAATGACTTTTATGATTTTTTTTATAATGTTCCACTAGTTTATCTATGTTTCTTCAATACTCCATGTAAAATATTTTTTAATGTATGGAAGTTAATCTTGCAAGTGTTATTATATCTTTATTAAGACCAGTCAAATAAGAGAGTAGTGTAACAAAATAATTCTTTTATTAAAGCCTTATATATTTATAAAGGACAACTTATTCTCATCTAGGTTTATATTATTTACAAAAATCAAATGACAGTTCTATCACAAAATAGCATTGGAGAATCAAATTGGCGAAAAAGTCATCATAAACCTGCTTACATGGGCTGAAGCAGTTACAGCCTAAAGAGCTATTCCGGGTAACTTCAGAAATCTACCAATCTTTATTGGATGGACCCTAACACAGAAGCTCAAATCGCACGGAGCTTCTCAAAAAATCATGAGCAACTTTTCCATATACCAAAGTCTCCCCGAATTCTAATTCACTCTTATTTTTCTGTGGAAAAAACAGCATTTTCTTTTCATCAGATACCCTCCTCTGGTTTCCCATTGGTGAACTTGTTCCCTATCATCCAATATAGCTGTTCGGCAATGCTTCCTCAATGGTTTAAACCCGATCGAGGGAGTGTATGTTAAGGAACCATGGCCGACCGCCTCTTGATCACATGTCAGTTACAATCAATTTGCAGCTAATGCCGGCTGAAATGCACTGGGGTTTGACACTTAATGATAATGGTTGTTGGTGACTGATCGGTTCCTGTTGACTTGAGTAGTCATTAGAACATCTTCATAAAAATAAAAGTTTAGCATCTGGATGTTTTAACGTTCCTTTCTCTTGAATCCCTATTTGAAATGAGGGAATACACATTTGTTTTCCCACACACGGATATAGTAACAATTGATCAGACACAATGGCTCTCCTAGTGAGAAGGATCCACATCTGGAGGTCCGTATACACTTAACTATGTGTGGGAAAGCAGGAGACATTACATCTGGTCTGGATGCCCTTAGGGACCAGTTACAGTGTTAACTCTTATAAGGGGACACCTCAAATATGAGGATAAGAATCTTTTGGCATTATTAATTGTGGTTGGTTCTTACCACCTGAGTGGATATAAATATCATTTGGGGTCAGTTAGTCCCTACCGACAATGGGGCATGCTTCCTATGAAAAGGCTTATACCATGGTTAGTGATGGTCCTTAGAACTCATCCTCAGATCTCTAGGTCTAGTCATTCAGTTTTATCTCTGTGTTTCAGAGCAGATTGGAGTAGTAAATGTGTGATTACAGGTGTTAATCTTTTTGCCT
>JAPMOR010111524.1:419648-440590 GCA_026543865.1 Argiope aurantia
TATATATATATATTAAATAGTTTTATCTTTTGAAATCACATTAAAAAATTATCAAATTTGCAAGATTATCTCGCAGTTTTGCAGCAGAAAATGTATTAGTATAAATTGTGTTTTATTAAAAAAATTTAGTATTGATTCTATCATTAAAAACAGGCACACTTAAATTATTATTAATTATTAAGCTAATTATAAAGCTTTAAATTGCTTCAAGTAATGAAATTATATTTTTTAGGGAGAAATTTGAAAGAAAAATTAGAGATCTGGAAGCTGAGAGAGATGATCTGATTTCTCAACTAAAGCAAGAAGTTGCAGCTTTGAAACAGAGATTAAATCTTTGTTCTACATCTAAAGCTGAATTGGAAAAAGAAGTTGTATCTTTGAGGTTAGCATTATTCTATTTGTTTTGAGTTAAACTTTTTTTTTACTTCTTTTTTTCTTGATAATTTGGAAAGAGTAAAATACTACACAAAATTTCAAAATTAATGAAGTAATATTTTTTACGTCCCTCACCCCCCCCCCATCTCCAGTTTTCCAAATTCAAATTGTTACCCATAATAAATAGTTTATATAGTTCTAATATTCAGCTTTTTGAAACTTTTTATTATTGAAAATATTTGTTTTTATCTTTTTATAATTCAGATAGTTTAATTTTCTCAATAAAATCTTTTGAATCAATCGCAAAATTTTTGTGTAAGATATGGATTATTTGATTTTATAAATAAATGTTATACAAAAAATGCAGGAACTATAGAATACATGTAAGATGCACAAGGATTCATCATTTATAGTATCATCATCATGGTTGTATTATTGTAAATCCATATATGTATTTAAAATAAATATTCATATAGGATATAATACATATTTTTGTAACTTTTATGATTCATTTATTTTTGACACTGTTTTCATTAAATAAAAATTACTCTAATAAACTATTCTCATTCTTTTACAATGTATTATGACTTTTTTCAGTCGACTGTAAATAGATAAGTTCATTTTAGTAGATATGCATATTGCAATAGTTATTTTGATGTAACTGTTAGAAAATTTCTGCATTTCTTAGATAGTCATGATCACTACACCCAAAATTATTCTTTGTCCAATGATTATATATTGCTGTACCCATGTTATCTTATACATATATAATAATGGTAGGTATTTTTAATTAGTTTTATTATAACCCTAGAGCCCTGACCGCCCAATATAGCCCCGTTCAACAGGGACCTGACTCAAGCTCGTTGGGACGGTTAAATGAGCTCTTGTTGAAAATCCCTTTCATCCCTTAAACTCATTTTACCATCCCAAAGTGCTTGTGTCGGGTCCCTGTTGAACGAGGCAGTCAGGGCTCATAGGGTTAAAAGGAAAAAATAGGGTAGAGGTTGAAATTTTCTTTATTTCTTTAATTGGAAATAACAAGATTATTCAGATTAGGAAAATAATTACCACATTATAATACATAATGTTTGTACTCAGAAGTTTTTTGTTGTTGTTATTTCCTACTTCTTAGATATGAGTTTATAACCCTGCTCAGAAATAAAAAGATCATAATATAATTTTATTATTCTGGATGCATCAATAGTGCAGAGGCCTCTTTATAGTCTCAACTTTAAGACAGAAGTTTGACTTTTTTGAAGCTAGATTACACAGAATATTCTACATGTGCCCAAAAAATATATGCATTCTTAAACTAAAAAAAGTTTGCCTTCTTTTAGCCTAAGAATTTTTTCACCTTTTAACCAGCCAATAGAATTTTTTTTTCATTATTATTATTCACTTTGCCACAGGGAGAATTGTAATTTAGATTGTTCAAATAATAATCACATTTTATTTCAGAGAACAGTTGGATGCTTCAAAACATGTTGGAGACCAAGCAAATGAAATTCCTTCTCATCAGGGATTAAATTATGAAAAAGAAATAAGAGATTTGAAAGAAAGAATTGATTTATTATCTTCTGGCAACTTACAAAGTCTAGGAGATACTTTTCACAATACACGCACCAAATCAGTTGTGAGTAATATAAAATTCATTACAATACCTTTTAAGAATATATAACTGCTATTCATTTTTTATGATAAAAAATTGACAAAAATCAGCATATTTGTATTTTTAAATTTCATTTTGAATCTCTTCAGTCTAAATCCAATCATGAGGTAATGCAGCTAAAATTAGATTGGGAACAACAAAAACTTCAATTCCAGCAGCGTTTAGAAGAATTAGAATCACAGTTAAGGGAGTCTAGAAGTGTTTCAGTGGCTGAAAAACGAGAACTTGAATTTGTAAGGAATATTTTATTTATAAGTATTTGTTTTATTGTTTAATTATTTACATTAGTAATAGTTACTTAAAATATATTTATGTGTATTTCTAATCACATAGTATCACTTATTGATATATTCAGATATCTTTTTAAAAAATACATTGTCTCAATTTGTAGATATCGTTTCTTTGTTTTTAAATGAATTGCCACATTGGATTTTTCGTACATCAGTTCGAAAATAATGTTTGAATGTTACATTCTTTTTAAAAATTGGATTAATTATTAGCTAAAGTGATATAACTGATCTTATTCAGATTTTATTGTGATTTTTTCTTTCTGCTTTGCTGTTTCATATAAGAACTAATTTTAGAAAGTATTATGAACATAAATATTTTATTAGTTCTATTTTTTTTTTTAATTTATCTTTAAAAAAACCATTTGATGGATTTTTTTTAATGCAGGGTATGTGCAATATTGTTTTTCTTTCTTTGTGTTTGTTTATGTTATCATTTTTTTTTCTTCTAATAAGTGTTCTGTTAGAATTGTATATATTTTGGAGTTGCAGGCAATTATTGATTAAAATATTTGGTCCTAAATCAATCGTTTTCAGCCATTTTAAGTTTCGAAATTATTTTTGTAAGGTATCATTTTATTTAATTTGAAATGTATTTTCAATGCCTTTCCTCGGGAAATGAAACAATTGTATTCAAACAATAATTCATTCATTCTTGTAATTCATGCATGTTTTACTGATTTATTAAAATTGTTTAGTAAATTGATAAATATTTTTTGTTGTATACAATATCTAATTGCTTTTGTTCCCATTTATAAAATTACTAAAGGATCTAATTCATCAAAGGAATGGTGAGGAAATTAAATTTGATATCAACTTTATTATTTAAGATTATGATGTAAATTTTTGTCTAAAAATGTTATATATACCTATGCAGATTTTTCTAAATTTCTTTTATGTAATAATACTTTTTGGAATGTGCATACGTATTTTTCTTTTCTTTTCTTTTTTTTCAATGTATCGAAATTTGGAAATTTTAAGTTATGTATAATTTACATTTTGTGATGGAAAAATATCCTATTATGAATAAAATAAACTTAATTGCACAATATTTACCAGTTTGTGTTTTAATTTCTAGAAATTGAAGCAATACACAAAACAAATTAATAAATTAAGAGAAAGGTTAGAATTGCAGAAAAAAGAAAATGAAGAACTGGAACATCAGAAAGATACTTTAAAGTAATTTTTTTAAAGTTATTTGTCGTCTTTTTTTAGGTTTAGATAAATTAACCTTTAAAATCAAAAAGATATTCTTGATTTACATGATTGTTCTGTATTACTTTTGTATCTCTTAAATAGAAAAATAATACTCATTATATTTCTGATTCATAACTTTCATAAAGTTCATTATTTATTTTGCTTGTTTTAGTAATTATTGAATAACAATAGCATTGCAAAATTATATGTATTTGTAATAATTTTTAATGTCCTGACCAATTTGAATTAAGTTTTTAAACATAATTGTATTTTAGCATTCTAGTTTAAATTCTTAAAATGCTACTAAATCTCTTCTCTCCACTTTTTTTCAGTTTAATTTTTTTAAAAAAAATTTAATAATTTTTAATATATTTAACATTATTAAATTTTTATTAATCTTCTCATGTCTTTAATTTTACATAAGCTTCTGTAAAATTTTAATTTACTTTTATTAAATCTTATTGTAAAAATGTACTTTCTTTGTTTCACTATTCTAATATAGTTTGTACAAAATATATTTCATCACTACATGTTTTAAAACATAATTTGGAGCATGTTTATTTCATGCAAATATTTCATATACTTTTCATGTATATGTGTGTGTGTGTATATATATTCATATGTATATATATATATGTAATATGCAAAGTATATTAATTATAAAATCATGTATTGGTAGTGAAAAAAAAAGTAGTAGAATTGATTTTTGTAATGAAGTATCCCTTATAAAATTACTGTAAAAATCAGTAAACATCTAAATTCATTATTTGAATAATTAAATACTTTTTCTAGGAAAAACATCCCTCCTGAAATTCATTTACAAGTACAAAATCAATTAACAGAACTACATAGAAAATTGGAGAGATATCGACAACTCATCGGCGTTGATCCAAATCCATCCATAAGAAATATACCATCCACATCATTTTCTGACAAATTGCTGACAGATATAAAAAATATTCAGTATCAAACTTTACCTCAACAGGTAAGTTTATTCATCCAAGAATGGGGGGATGAAATTTTTTCCTAACAAAGTTTTAAACTTTCATTACATTGATTCTATGTATTTATGAAAGTTTATTCAAAACAATTGCATTGATTTCTAATTGCCACAACTTTCTTATAAATAATAATAAACAGAAAAAATTCAACACAATACTCATGGAAATTTAAAATTTTGTTTGAGTAAGTAATTATTTTCCTCCATAACTTCCTTTGACCACCTATTGAGCATCCATATGATAGTCCATTTTATGCCTGATTATGTGAAGCATGCTGATGTCCCTTTATGTATATTCAATAATTGCATGTGGATATCTAAATTTTCTATATTACATTTTGATTCTATAACCTTTTTATAATGGGGGTATGTGGGAAGAAATACTTCCTTGGGATGAGACTTGACTAGTTATGATGCTCCACACAGACTAGAACTTTGATTATAATTGTAATATAATAATTATTGATTGTAATCGCATCTTAAATATTACTTTATTTTGTAATAAAAATTATTTAGTTTTCAGTCATGTTTTTTAAATATTTTTCTATTAAAATTATAAACCAATGAAAAATTATGTTCAAGTTTTTGATTTCCTCCAAGCATTTTATTTTTATAATTTTTTTTCCTTAAAATAAAATTGTATATGGTTCTATTTAGGTTAATGGCTATAACTCGTCTAATCTTAGTCTTTAATTAAGGAATTTTTTTATCAAATTTTTTATGAATTCGGGGTTTTTTCGATTTTATTAGTCAATGAAGAAACACAATCAACATGCCTCAGTAACAAACGACGATTTTGTTAACATGAAAACAAGAATATGCAGACAACAAATGCACTGCCGAGACGTACACAAGTAACACACAGCAGTACACTACAACAAACAGCAGCCCACAAGTAGTAATAACAACCATAGCACACAAAGCGGCCTGACAGAATTCAGCATGAGTAGGGAATCTTAGCTACTCTCTACGGTCTCTCCAAACGGCTGCATTTCGCCACTATCTCCTCGCTTTAGTTGTATCCAACTCCCGACTCACTACTACACGACTGGGTACTCCTCACACGACTCATTGCTGGTCCTACAATAAATTCCTGAACTCGGCACACTACTCAATTCAGCAATCGCTTGAACTCCACATAACGCTTACGCTTCGATGGACTAATCCGCCGTTGACCCGCTATGCAGCTCTAAACCTCTCGATGGCTATCCACGATTGCCTTCTGCTCAAACTGTCGGCTTTTTATAGTTCCCGGAGCCGGGCAGAGAAGGTTCTGGAACAATCAGTCATATCTAGGTTCCTATTGGCTCTATCACCAAAATTCTGGAAGATTTCAGTATTATCTAGTTTGTCGCTAACACTTGAGATCCCTGATTAGGCATCCAATAGAGCTGATCTTAAAACGGTCTTTCTAGTGATTGAACTAACTGTGCTGGGAATCAACATTACAAATTTGTAACATTTTCCCCCTCTTTAAGGACTGACGCCCCGACAGTCCCACTACGATCCAACAGCTAGCGTAAACCACCGATCGATGTGAATAATCTTTGATCCGGCTTTGAGCGACTTCCGCACTTTCTGTGATGACATCATTTACTAAATTGGTGACAGCTAAGGATCCTTCCGAACCTTCTCGCTGCTTTTGACTTAGACCTCTTCATCATTTCGGATTGTACATCCAAACTTGATTTCGCTCTTTAAAATGTAAAGTGTCCCCTGAAGCCAAACATCGTATTGTAACAGAATTCTGTGGAACGAATTCTAGCCAGGCTGGTCGATTGGTTACTTTGAACTTCCTCCATCGAACTAATGGATGGTCGAATAATGCCTTCCGGATTCCACTTGAAAGCCAGGGATTTGCCTTCGTCGTCAAAGTTTTCACGGGAATATTTCCACCTATTCCCGGCTCATTTTCGACACTCGAGAACTGTCCGCAACTCTCAACACAAGATCTTCAAATGAGTGTGCCTGCCTTTGCTGGAAGGTTCCTCTGCGAAGAGGTAATTTGTCCGGATATGCAGGTGATTCCTCGGCTCTTATTTACATTACACTCCTATGCAAATGCACAGCAAAGCCGAATTCTTGAAGGAAATCAAAGCCGAGATTGCTGGCATCGGTGATTCCAGCCACGTAGTCTTTACCCGTAGCACTCCTTAAGGAGATACCCAGAGGCTTACAAAGTGATTGTCCTATTAACCTCTGGGACGAATCCATTCGAAACAGGGTCGCATTAACTCCTATATCTATTGGCATCGAGCACGATTCGCCACTAATAGACCCATCCAAACAGAGTTCATCCTCTCCATCCCCAAGCGCCTGCACTTTCGATTCCACTTCAGGGGTCTCATTCGGAGAAGATTGTTTTTGCTCTACAAATTGACCGCAAGCTATTTTTCTTGCAATTATTTGTCAATCTCCTTATTCATGCCTCTCCCTATTAAACTTCTGTTCATCTTCCGGATCGCTAAGCTTTCGTCCTTGTCGGTGACACCATTCGATCTTCGGCCTTTTTTTCTTCCACATGATTAATTCTATTATCCATACTAGAGAATTTATCTTCTAAAGTTTCTTTCACCGACGAAAGGTCTTTCTTTAATTCACTCTGCCTGGTTTCATTTCTTCCATAAGTTTCTCTTGTCGGGCTTTCATTCTCTCGGTCAATTTCTCGAGTTCAGCTTGCGTCTCATTTTTCATTTCACTGAACTGGCTAGTTATCTCATAAAAAAGACTTACACAATATATAAACCCTCAAATTGGAAGCTATCAATGTGGTTTTCGCAAGGGAAAACTCCTAAAGATCAAATTTTAGCACTTAGGCTAAAACCAGAAAATTTGGTATTACTACACATCATCTTTTTATAGACTTCATAGAAGCTTTCGATAGTATTAATAGAAATCGCTTGTATGAACCTTTGACTGAATTTCAAATACCGCTTAAATAATTAGACTTGCAGTTGCAAGTATGTCTAATACCAGTTGCAGGGGCAAATTCTTAGGATCTTTATCAGAAGAAATGAGTGTCAATAATGGAATCAGGCAGGGTGATTATCCTGTCTTCTTTTTAACGTTGCTTTAGAGAATGTCATAAGAGATTGAGGAATTAACATCAAAGGTTATATATTCTCAAAATCAACACAAATTTTGGCCTATGCGGACGATATTGATATCATGTCAAAAACTGTTTCCGCATTAAAGGATCCTTTTCTTTCCTTAGACCATGCTGCTAATAGCATGGGACTTATTATAAATAGCGAAAAGACCAAATAGATGCCTGTACTAAGTAATGGAACCTCCTTTGAATCCCATCTAGAAATTGGTTCTCACAAATTTCAGGTTGTAAAAAGTTTTATTTATCTTGGTTCTATAGTTACTGATGACAATAGCATAGTCAAGGAGATCCAATGTCTTCTAATGAATGCAAATAAAGCCTTTTACGGTCTAAAACGATTTTTTAAATCCTCACTTCTATCAAGAAATACAAAAGTTTTACTATATAAAACCTTAATTATACCAATACTTTTGGCTCAGAGACCTGGACCCTGCTCAAAGCTGGAGAAAATAAAATAGCCATTTTTGTTAAAGAAAAATTTTGCGAGCCGTTCTTGGTGGACTTGGTTGATAGAAATCAACAATGTTTGGAGATGAAGATATAACTTTGAGTTATATTAAATCTATAGAGAGACAGCTATTGTAAAGTTAATAAAATAAATTGGATGAACTGGACAGCTCATATATTTAGAATGGATGATGATTCCATATTAAAAAAAAAATACATTAACCTCTAACAAGTAGAAAAAGGGGTAGACCCAAAATGAGATGGATGGAGTCAGTGAAGGCAGACTTACTGGCTATCCAGGAAAGAAACTGACGCACAAGTGTCAAAAGTAGAATACGGTGAAACAAAATTAAGAGGAAAGTACTGGCCTAGCCTGAGCTGTCTAGCCAAATATGATGATCATGATGATGAACTGGCTAGTTAAGTTTTCCAAAAGCTTCTTCATTTCTTCTTCCATTGCTCTGGTAATGACCATCGACCAATCAAATCCCACTTCTGACCCCAGTTGTTACGGATTCGAGGTTCTTTCGATTTGTTAGTCGATGAAGAAACGCAGTCCTGTTTGTTACATGCCTCAGTAACAAACGACGGTTTTATTAACACGAAGACAAGAATACGCAAACAACAAATGCAAAGCCAAGACGTACACAATCAACACACAGCAGCACATTACAACAAACAGCAGTCCACAAGTAGTAATCGGTAGTAATAACAACCACCGCACACAAAGCGGCCAGACAGAATTCAGCATGAGGAGGGAATCTTAGCTACTCTCTACGGTCTCTCCAAATGGCTGCAATTATCCACTGTCTCCTCGCTTTAGTTGTATCCAACTCCCGACTCACTAATACACGACTGGCTACTTTTCACGCGACCTGATGCTGCTCCTACAATAAATTCCAGGACTCGCACACAGCTCAGTTCAGCAATCGTTTGAGCTCCATACAACGTTTGCGCTTCGTTGGACTAATCTGACTATTCCGCGGTTGGCTCGCTATTCAGCTCTTAAACTCTCGACGACTCTATCCACGATTGTCTTCAACTCAGACTGCCGGCTTTTTATATTTCCCAGAGTCGGGCAGAGAAGGTTCTGGAACAATCAAGCATATAACGGTTCTATCGCCAAAATTCTGGAAGATTCAAGCATTGTCTATTTTGTCGCCAACGCCATAGATCACTAATTCGGCATCCGATCAGTATCCAACAGGGCTAATCGTGAACGGTCTTTCCCGTGATTGACGGTCTTACCATGCTGGGAAGAAAGATTACGGATTTGTAACAATGTGTTTTAGTGTGTCAGCATTTTTTTAAATACTAAATCTGGCTGGTATAATCATATATGTATCATAAATTAGAATTCATAACTTCTTCAGAAATATATTTCTTGACTCAAAAAGCATAACATATAATTCTTCTCATCATTTAAAGCATTTTTCCAACTGGAACTGTATGTCTATTTGTAAAAGTTTAAAAATTAGCTCTTAGACCGTGAAAAGAGCATGCACCTTGTATATAGTAAGGATAAGTAAAATAAATAATTTAGAACCGGTTTATTGTCTTTACTTTTGTGAAAGACTTTATCTTTCAAGACTATAAAAAATTTATTAATTTCAAAGAACAATTTTGATTTATAAATATCAAATTAATACACTTATTAGCTGTTAATTTCTCTTTGCATTACAGGGTTTGGATGGACAAACTGGCTTGCTTCAAAGCATGAAAGAAAATTCTGAGAAAGAACTTTCTAAGAAGATAGTTCGACCTCGCCGTAAATCATTGAAGATGAGAGAAAAGGCACAACAATCTAAAATATCTAGTCCCATTATTAGTTCAAGTAGTGACTTGGATCTTCACAATTTATGACACAGAATTTAATCAAGATATATGTGTATTAAAATCAAATTTTTATGTGTTTTGATCAATGTATTAATTTGAATGAAGAAAACTGTGATTAGTATTTTTATAATTAAATTATTTATATATTTATAGTCTGATATTATTCCTTTTTAAAATATCACACAATCCAATAAATTTTATAATTTTACTTAAAACTTTGATAATTTTTTTTAACTTGCTCTGTTTATTTCGAGATATATGCTTACTAAGCAGTCGTTTTATCTCTTAATTATATTACATTTTAATTTTTACTGATGATGGTTTATCAAACAATATGCTGAATGGTTATTTTCTGTTCCTTCTGGCAATTGTCCTTTGTAAAAATTCCTGAAGTCGGATTTCGAATTTAAGATGTTTGAAATACGAAGATTTTAATATTTTAGTGTATAATTCATTGACAAAATTATTTCATTTTGTGGGGGTGAGCTTTTTTTCTCCTATTTGGCAGCCATGTGCTGGAAGTGTCCACATTGAATGACATATCTTCTTCTTACAATCATCTGTATTGAATGCTTCTCGAGTATCGAGCCAGTGATCTCAGAGCTTGGAGACAAAATGGATAATGCTGGAAACTTCGAGAATTTTAACGATGCATCCATTAGGAACTGAGATACGCCTGATTGGCTCAGACGGTTCTATGTCCGCCTCCCGGGAACTATAAAAGGACGGTAGTCTCAAGCTGCAAGGAGTATTGAATTAAATCTTAGTTGTAGACAAGTAATGAGTCTTCGAGAGGATAGCGAAGCAACGACGGAGTGTCAACGTCGTGTGGAACCCAAGCTATTGCTGAACTGAGTTGTGTGCCGAGTCCTTGTTGTTTATTGTGGAAGCAGCATCGAGTCCTGTGAATAGTAGCCAGTCGTCTAGTAGTGTGTCGACAGCTGGATACAGGTAAAGCGAGGAGACAGGGGAGAATTTGCAGCCGTTTGGAGAGACCGTAGAGCAAAGCTCCGAGTATCCCCTCTCCTGCTGGATTTTGTCTGGCCGCTTTGTGTGCTGTGATCGATTTCTACTTGTGGGCTACTGTTTGTTGTAGTGTGCTGTCCTGTGTGTTCGACTCGGCTGTACATATTTGTCGTCTGTGTCTTAGTGTTTAATAAACGTCGTTGCAGTTTTCTACTAAAATGATTATTTCTGCATCGACCATCAAATCTTAAAAGAACCCGGTGATCCGTAACAATATGATACCTGGTTATTTACAAGAAGGCGCAGCGCGGCAGAAGGCAAAAAGGGACGAACAAATGATCACTAGTCTTATATAACATAGGATTTCTGGCCAGGCGCCAATTCAATACACGTGGTGACCTTTGACACCTTTTCAAGGGCAACCGATGATATCATTTTCTCTTGATACGTATTACTAATGGCGCATTATTTTTACAGAGGAATTAATTAAACCGAAAATGGAATTGGATCACGAAATAAGAGAATATTTTAGAATGAAGTTAAGATGGGCGAAATTAAGATAAATTCTTGGAAATTAATTTGGATTAAATTAAGAGTAAAATATCATTACATTTTTCTCCCCACTGGAAGTGATCGGGGCCCTTGACACACAGCCATACCTTACAGTGGTGTCTGAGTAAGTTTAATTTAAAAGTATATTGAAAATGACACCTCAGTTTCCCTTGCCTTTACATTATACAAATATTAATACAGACATTATTTTGAACAAGATTATGTAAAGCACAAAAAAGATAAAGCGATATCTGTGAAAATATTAGATAAACTTAAATATTCAACAACACCAAAATAAATATATTAAAATGTATAATATAAAAAATGGTTTTCTGCAGAAACTCAGTCAATTGTCTCTCAGTCTGTAAGATTGTCTCTATTTGGTGAGGAATGTCTCTAAAGAATGCTTGCACACAGTGTCCTTTAAACAGTAGAAAGCTCATCAAATGGGATATAAAATAATGGAATAACAAATTGAACTTATATAATAACTATATATCAACACAGTTCTGATTTTTGTATGTAACACTTGAATCTGAAAATAATAATATGACATTCAAAATAATCTTATTATAAACATTAATACTCAAAATAAATGACATAAAAATGTGTAATTTTATAAGAAAAACTTTAACCCACTAGTTAGCCAAATAGTGGTGCATAGTTAAACCTTGTCCACTAAGTTCTAGTAGTGGGTGAAACTTAATGGCCTAACATTAGGACATCAAGAAGGGGGACGTAATTCCTATTCTCCCTCTACTCTCATCCAGGAATATTTGTTTCCAAAGTGGAGAACAACATATCTGGGATAAAAATAGAAAATAATTGTGAGGTTGGCCCTTTACTCGCATTTCAATAAGTCTGAGGTATTTGAATTTATATTGTGATGGCGCCTATCACATCATTATTATGAAGAAAAGAAAAATTGACTTACGAGTGGAGACAACGGGCCAACCTAAGTTGGGGATTATGTGGAAGAAACATGGGAAATAAAAGGATTTTTTTAAATTTAAATTATTATTCATGACTTAATTTTAATTTTTGTGGTGGGTAATATGTTCTTAATTTTGATACATGGACAATATCAGTAGCTTTATTTTTTAATGCATTTGGTTTAGTTATTTCATAATTTACATCTGAAATTTTAGTTACTATTTCATATGGATCTGAAAATACTGGAGATAATTTTCTACGATTTGGATAATTAAATTCCTCATTCATTACAATGTCACCAGGTTTGAATGGAGAATCTATAAATCTAGTATCATATCTTATTTTATTTTTATCATGATATTTTATTATATTATCCTTAGCTAATTTTCTGGCTTCTTCTACTGGAGGATAGAATTGATTTTTAGTTAAGGGAGGAGGATAAGGTATAGTGCCAAATAACAAATATGCAGGAGGAAATTTTGTAACTGAATGGGATGTTAAATTATATTCATTGATTACTTGTTCTAAAAGTTTAGTCTAAGAAATTTTGGTAGGCGAAGAATTGACTTTACACTTTAATTTAGTTACTAATGACTGATTAATTCTTTCACATTTCCCATTGGTTTGTGGATGATGTGAAGATGCTAAAAGATGCTTGACATTGTAATTTCTGAGGAAATGTTTGTATTTAGAGGAGGTAAAAGCACCGTTTCTATCAGTTAACAATTTGGAAGGGACTTGAATTTGAAAAGCTTGTTTTAATATATTAATATAAGTTTCAGAATTTTCATTTTTAGAAGGAAAAGCCCAAACACATCTAGCTGCATGATCAATAACTATATGAAGAAATTTTTTTGTTGAATTGTAATAATTAAATCTACCAACAGTATCGACAGAAAGACATTCAAAAGGACGATCTGTGTGTGTGGGGGGGGGGGGGCACAGACTGTAAAAGGACGAATCATTTTTGCTTTTTCTTTTTATTTAATTGACAAATATCACAATATTTAACAAAAAGTGCAATATCTTGAGTAATATGGGGCTAATAATACTGAGGAGTAATTAAATTTGTCATTTTTTGAGTGTCTGGATGCCCAAATTGTTCATGAGCCGTTAGCAAAACTTTTCGCCTAAGAGAAAAAGGTACAACTATTTTAAACAAATTTTTCTTTTTAACTACAAGTACATCATTAATATTTTTATATTTAGTATTATCTAAATTGTCTAAATTTTGATAGTGTTTTATCTCATCTAATTCCAATAAATGCGCAGAATGTTGGACATACTGAGCAGTAGAATGCCTTGGTAACATATCGGCTTCAACATTAGCTGTTCCCTTTAAATATTTAACTTCATAATCAAACATGCTTAGTTTTAAAGACCAACAAAATAATCTTTCCCTTAATTTTTTTAAACATTTTTAAGTCAAACAAGAGCAGCATGATCAGTATGAATTAGGAATTTTTTCCCATGTAAATAGTAATAAAATTTATTAAGAGTATCTACTATTGCTAAACATTCCAACCCAGTTATACAATAGTTTTTTTCATAAGGGCGTAAAGTTCTTGAATGATAAGATACAGGATGTAATTTACCAGAACAGTCGGGCTGTTTTAGGATAGCTCCAATGACTACCTGAGATGCAACACAAAAAACATGAAGAGGTAAATTAGGGTTATATAGCTGTAACACTGGTTTAGTTATCAATTTATTTTTTAATATTTCAAAAGCTTTTTGATAGTCTTCTGTCCATTGTTATGATGCATCTTTTTTAAGAAGATTATTTAAGGGTTCCCTAATTTTAGCATTAGAATCAATAAACTTATTATAAACATTTACAGAGCCAAGAAAACCTTGAAGTTTCACATTTTTTTGGAGGTTGTAATTTTTTAATACTTTCAATATTATGATTATCAGGAGAAATGCATCATTCTTTGACTTCATACCCCAAGAAATTAATTTTATCTTGAGCAAACACACATTTAGAAAATTTTAACTTAATGTTTTCTTTTTCACACATTTGAAAAATCTGTTATAAATGATCATAGTGTTCCTCTAATGAGTTAGAGAAAACTACTATGTCATCAAAGTAGTGGCATGCAAAATTCGAAAATTTATGTTTATTTAAAATTCTGCGAATAGTTCTATTGAATATTGCAGGTGCATTTTTAAAGCCAAAAGGTAAGACTTGAAATTCATATAAACTTTCAGTATTTACAAATGCTAATTTATGTTTATCTTATTCATGCAAGGGTATGGGCCAATATCCAGATGCAAGATCTAAAGTTGAAAAAACTTTAGCAGTACTTAATTTATCTAATAAAGTATCTATTCTAGGGAGAGGCTCTGCTTCAGATTTGCAAAGATAAATAATTTTACGATAATCAATACAAAGATGACTTTTTCTATTTTATATGCTAAAGTTACAGTAGATTCTTTTATTAAACCTGCATCTAAAATTTTTTAATTTGCTTATTTATTTCAATTTCATCGGTAGCAGAGGTTCAATAAGCCCTTTGTGAAACTGGTAAATCAGATGTTAAATTTATTCTAGGATATTCCATTCTTATTCTACCAACATCATATTTATATTTTGCAAACACATGAGAATATTCTGACACCAGAGATAACACAGGTCCAGATAGTTTGTTTACAGTCAGAGGTGGAAACATTTTCTCTGAGGTATTCACTACCTTGACCTTATTATCACCAATGTTATTATTTTGAAAAATATGTAAAGACATACAATTATTATTAGTATGCAAGTTGGTAATGATTTTTCCATTTTGAAATATTTTTTTTATCACAATCTATAATTAATTTATATGAATTACAATCTGGAAGTCGTAAAATGATATATGGTAAAGGATTGTCCATAATATATAATTTGATTTTCTTATTTATTTGGCCAATTTTTAAATATAGGTCACAAATTTGGGTTAATTGGAACGTTCCATGAGCTTGTTTGACTCTAATAGGGTTTACATTTTTTTCTTGTCAAGTTGAGTTCTTTTACAATATCTGCAGATATAATTGAAAGAGTGGATCATGTGTCAATAACAATATTTACATTGCTATGAGGGTTATAAACATTGTCCAAGTTAGCTAGACTTGGTAAAGTTGAGATGTGTCCGGACACTAATAATTGTCATTGTGCTGGGCCAGGGGTCTCATTAGGAGAATTTTGTCTTTTTCCAAGATTTTGAGAACAGCCAAGAGGGACTTCTGTGCACGAGGAAGAGAGATTGGCTGTTATTGGAACATTTGTCATAATTTGGGGTTGATGAAAAGGACATACTTGTGTCCAATGATATACATTTGGAATACCTATTTGAGTACAAATTCTGCATGGCGAAGAGGGTAATCTTCGTTGAAAATACAAATTATGACTATAATTATTGTAATTATTGAGACGTGGCCGTATTGAATTCTGATAATTTTGTCTAAAATTATTGTGAGCTCGAGGAGTAAAAGAATTTTGAAATATATAATTAAAATTATGCCTGGGTGTAAAAGGTGCTGGTTGCCTTACTCTGATTCTGGTTTCATTATACGTACCTGGGTTTGGTTCTGAAGATTCTTCCAATTTTAATAGTTTATTTGTTATTGTAAACCATTCTGTAGGGGTATAAGGAGCTTTTATGCTTACCAGTTGTTTTAGTTGAGTTGGCAGTCCATCAATAAGACCTTCTAAAATCAGTTGTGGAGTAAGGCCCAACTGTCTGCCACAATTTAATTTTGGATGAAAATAAACAATTAATTTAACATTTTTTGAATCAAATTTCAGTTGTGAAAAGTCAGAAAAATTAACAATATCGAGTTGAATAAACTGTTCAGTTAATATACAACATAAATCATCAAAATTATCAATATTTAAATAACTATTTATATAATGAGTTAAAGCTGACCCTTTTAGAAATTTAGCAATATTTTTAATTTTCCACAAATCAGCTTTGTTATTTTCTTGACAAATTTTATTGAAATATCCCAACTATAAATCCATTTTCATCCCATTTTCGGGATCAAAAGGGATTATGGAGGGTTCTATTGGATCATTTTCTTCTTTATCAATTTTATTTTTTGAATTTTGAGGGTCAGACATTTGTTTTATCTTGGTCAGTCATTTTTCCAGATCTTAACATGATTAAAGTACTTTTCACATAAAAAACATTATTAATTTGTGCATAAAATTTTAAAAATAGACTTGATAAAAGACTAAAAATTCAATATTTTAAATAATAGTATAAAATAATTTGCAATAATATGAAAATCTAAATATGAAAATTAAAAGAAAAACAGACAATATAAATCTTCATCTTCACCCGTTGACCCAAGAAACACGAATCACCTTTTTTAAGAAATCCCAAAAGGTAATTTTGAGCACTGATTAACTGGAACTTCCCCATGATGACAAGGAGCTCAAAACCGCCAGGGAATTGAGCCGGAGTGTCGGATGATGTCACAGGTTAATGCGGCAGGAGTAACGATGATGCAATAACAAAAACAGAAGTAGAATTTCAGCGACATAGTCTAATCTGAAGACGATATGCCACTGGAGGTAACCCGGCAAGAGCTAGCACGGAACCATCTTCAGATTACCGGCGAATCAAGGAGCCGTACCGTAACATCAAATTGCCTCTCATTCCGGGGATTTAATTCTTTTCATTCATTTGAACATTTTTTCACAGGAAACTATCCTGTCGACTAAATAATATGTAACATATTTTTGGTTTAAGTAGAATGCAGGTTTGAAGCAGTGAAGAGACTTGGCATTTTTAATTCCGTTTTATTCTCTCTCGGGAGACAAACATGATTAATTACACAACAATGCCACATTTCCCATCAAGACGGCTGGCTAGATAAACAATACTATAAAACAGTTTTCCTTAGCTATCTCGATTTTTGATTTTAAAGACTTGGCATCTTTGGTGATGTAAAGAAGCATCCTAAACTTCTTTCAACTTCAAAATTTATTTTAGTAGAGAAATTGAAATTTTATATTGAGGTGAACCGACAGTCTAGCAATAAACGAATCTAATAATAAATACAAATACTCTTAATATTACTTAGTTATGTATCTACAGACAAATAAGAGTCTGAGAAAATCAAGCCAGAAAATTAATCAGTATGTAATTAATTGTCTGGTTTTTTATGACATATTGAAAATGAGTGTGAGTAATAAAATATACTGTCCAATAAAAAAAAAAACTCATTGATATTTTTATCATTTGAAAGATCTATCACATATTTATTTTCATGCAAAACTGATTGATATTAATCTCAGATTTCTGGTTGCCTTTTTAAAAGTCATTACTAATATTTTATTGTATTAATTTCCAAAAAGGACAAATAAGAATGAAAGAAGATTCGGATCTCTCCTTTCAAAACACAGAACATGAAGATGTTTTAAATTTGATTTGTCCACCTTTCAATTATTTCTTAAAATTTTTTTCTTAATTATAATAACGATAACGCGTGCATTGCAGAATATATTTAATATAGTCGCAACGTGCGTGTGTATAGTTACAGTTATCAAAATAATGAAAGGAATATTATTGTAAAGATAAATATTTTTGGTTTATTATAATTAAAGGACAAAATAATAAATATATAAATTGATATAATTGAAAAGCTAATTTTTACTTTCTCATATACCTATTGTAAAGATAGTACAGCAATCACCAAAAAATTCGATTGATTTTTGGTTTTCGAAATACTCGAGATTTTGACAATTTTCACGTTTTAGACTCATTGAGTTCGAAAAATACATTTTTGAAAAATATCATACTGTCTGTCTGTGATAAAGATAACTCAAAAACGCTTTTAACTAGATGGATGAAATTCGGTATACTGTCTTTACATCAAATTTGTAGATTTCTATAAAATTACGAGTGAAATCTTCCCAGACGAAGTCCGTCTGTTCGAACGTAAGTTAACACGATAATTACAAAACGAAGAGAGCTATATCGATAAAATTTGGTACACATCTAAAGTGAGCCAAATCCAACTATGGGTAAGACGGGCACTCTGAAGCTGCGAGGAAGAAGGAGTGGTGTAAGTAAAGTAGTGTGAGGGTAGTCGGAATCGACGGTGAAGAACTGGTCTTCCAGGGATTAGCAGAGCAACGACGGAGTCAAGCTAGTGCAGAACTAAGCTGTGCGCTACTGTCTGCAGTAGAGTCTTGTTGTATGCTGCATGTCTCGCGGCTGAAGATAATTGTCTTTTCTATGCTGTATATAGTTGTTGTCTTTGTGCTGTCCTGTGTGTCTTCGTGTAAATAAACGTCGTTGTTTTTTTTCTACTGCCGCCTGCTGATTGAGCGTTCTCCACACCATATAACTTCCACTATCCAAACGAACCCGGAAATTTCGCAACAATATGCAATCTATCCACTCTAATCAGGTCTCAACACATAATTTCTAAAAAGTTAGTATTAGGCATATACATCTAATAAAAATAATGGTCTTAGTAATGAATACTATTTCACGCAGTTAAGTCAATAAATATTCTGATGAATTATGAATTTTATATTTTTATACATATCCTCGGTCCTATGTTTCACATTTAATAAAATATTCTTTAAATAATAACATTTTAAATAACAAGGAAGACCGACTAAACTATTGCTATTAAAACTGGGTGAATTATGAAAATTTGAATATATCTATCTTATCAAAAATTGAGATTTAAACAACTCCATTTCAAAAAGATATTTCAACCAACGTACGGAGTTTCCCCGAGACTAATTTGCATAAAGTTATAAAATTGCTGATTGTCTTAAAAAAAGAGATATTCAAAACTTCATAACTTGGTCAGATTTGATAGCGCAAAAGATAGAAGCATTTTATTTACTTAAAAGTCGGAGTGTCAGGAATATTTTATTGAATGTGTTTCCTTAGGGCAAAAAACTGCATAAAATGTAGCTTATTTTTTTTAGAAGTACCTTCATTGACTGAAGCAAAATAAAATATTATTATTTACTTCATTTAATTCTTTTTGTAAGTAAAACAAAAAAAAAGGTGAAATTTATGATAAATCAGAGAAATTTGGATAGAATTATTCTTTTTGACATTGCATTAGTGCACATAAGATCCAATGTTGAAAAATTCTGTTTTCTGCAATCATGCTTTTAAAAATTTTGCAAATCATCAAAAAAAATGTTTTAATTGAAATTTTATCTCCTCCGTTTCCATTTAAAGTTTAAATTTTACGAAGATGACAGAAAATTAGAAAATTACATAGTATAATAAAATAAATGGCTTAAGTTTTCTATAATAGCATGAGATAGATATATGGCTATCAAAATTTATAGCTTAAAAATATTTTGCTGAAAAAGTAATTAAAATACGAGGTTACATAAAATATTTAAATTTTAGTGAGCATTAATCTCAACGAAGCAACTGTTCGCCAATTATGAAAAAAAAATAAAATTCATAAGCCTTTTTGTTAGAAATTATTGTCGAAACGTGGCATCTTTGTCTTAAGAATGTGAATATTTAATTTCGTAATAACTTTTCGGTATACCAATGAGATTATCATATTAATAAACAAGACTTCATTTCTGTAATTTCCCATGATTTCCAGGAAGAAATTGTTTGAGTATTCTATCTGTGTTGGCACCTGAATTTGATAACACAAACCGCAAACAACAATCTGCAATATGGAAGTAATCTCGAAGGAAATAACGGAATTTTATTTTTATGTTCTAAGAAATTGATAAATGGACTTGTGGCAGGAAATGATAAAACAAGAAAATATTGAATTACATATATATCGGTAAATTTTTAGATGTACTTTGTGATAGATATTAGAGCCATTTCAATCTTGTTGATGTGCAATAATTAGTTGTTTTCTTTTCAAATCTTGTTGACGTGAAATAAGTAATCCTTTTCTTTTCTAATAATATTAATATTTTCATTTTCTTCGATAAAAGGTGAACATTTACAAAGTATCCAGATTCCATGGATGGCTTGCGTACAACTTTGCACGTAGTATTCAGTTGACGCAGTTCAGTGAAAAGAAATTAGGAATTCTTATCGGATGGCGCGAAAGATAAGTCAATTGCATCACATTTCATTAAAAAAAACTTTTCTTTTCTGAGAACTAAAGAACGAAGAAAACCATCACGATGATAACATATGAATCTCACTTGCTGATAAAATATAGCACAAATCTTCTCTAAAAAGTCAAGTTTGGAACGTAAACATAATTTAAATATTCCTATAACAGATTTCGGTAAACTAACCAATCACTGGAATCAACCTTTTGACCTGTGTAAGAACGGACCGTGATAATTTTCACGCCCTTATCTTCGAGATGCTTGACCTATGAACTCCATGATCTTCGTGCTCACTTGATTTAAATTCCACACTTGCACAGAAGCCCTGCTAGCAAAATGATGGCGATGTACCGTCCACTAGTTGTAGTTGCCCTTTTGGTGGCACTTTTCCATAGCAATGGGGCTCAACAAGGTAAAAAAGAAGGCTCATTTTTTTTAAAAAAAATACCTTAGTAATATATATATATATATATATATATATATTACTAAGGTATTTTTTTAAAAAAAATGAG
>JAPMOR010111524.1:447984-480078 GCA_026543865.1 Argiope aurantia
TGCAGACGTAAAACAGCTATTGTAAGCTTCGCTTAAAATAACTTTTAGGATTTTTCTGCTATTTGTTTTGAATCAACATTCCTAATACTTTCATATCTAGAAATAAGTAACATATTTGTATTCAGTGTACTGAAGAAAACCAGCAGGAGTGGTCTCCCCAAAACTTTCTCCATACTAATAAACTTGTCATGCCAGGGAACGCCTTACATGGCATTGGCGTACAGTAGTTACGAAATATTAACTTTTGGTTTAAATTTAGCATTTTTACTGAATGAACCTTGTGATCTTTGACGAATTATTTGGCGATTCATCCCTGGCATGCGATTAAAAGTGTCCAAAAGTCGAATTTGTGTTTTAGACGCTTTTTTCTAAACCGAACTGAAACAGAAATTTGACACAAAACTGCTGTTGTATTCACATAATGCTACTACAAATTTGATATATTTAAATTATAGCATTTTTGAGTTACCGCATTTACATATTTTTGAAAGTATAGACCGATAGATGGTCAATCCCTTGTTGGATTTGATTCAGAAGCTGATAAAAGTCAATACAATAGATGTTGAATCTGTGTATAGAATTTTAACTATCTAGCTCTCTTCGTTTTGTAGTTATATTTTTAAATTATCTCGAGTTCGAACTTTCCGATGATTATTATACTTTCTTTATCCTACTTATATCAGAACATAAAAAGAAATTTTAAAGATTATGAAAACGGAGAGTGGTATAATTTAGAAAATAAAGGAAATATTGATTAAAAAAATCCACAAACGAAATGTAACAGATTATCTTTAACACTCTCTGTCGTGTTTTTTTTTCTTCAAACAAATGTGGTCTTTCTGTATCCGTTAGACATAATTATTGTTATTAGATATTGTTATTGTTAACTGTATTAAAAACTTAAAAATATCAAATCATTGCTGCATTACATAACCTGGACTTTTATAGGACCTTGATAGACCCCATAAAAAGTTTGTTGCATATTTGTTTTTTTAATATTGCATCTATACATTCATTGTGATAATATTCTTTCTCAGTTCAAATGCCAGAGGCTGGTGCTCTACATCTTCCTGATGGTGACTTGAGTTCTCAAGTACTGGCCCTTCAAAGGAATGTCAGTGAATTATGGACTTACATCTACCAACTGAGAAGTGCGGTATCCCAGCATCTTAACCACCTGCGACAACATCAAGTGGAACTTGAAGATACGGTGCATACAATGTCGCACTATCATGACGGTAGGAACAAACGATTAATGTTTTCTAAGGGCACGTGGGGCATTCGGATTAACTCCTTCGATTCCCAAACGTGGTTCTGACATCTAATAACTAAATTTTATAATTAATAAACTGTGTCTTTTCTAATCATAAATGGCGTGTAGTTCATATACAATCCAGTTATTCCAAGGGTTCTTAGTTGAAGCAATAGGACTTCAGTTTTCCAAAACTAAAAATGTCATTTAATTAAGTAGAAGAAAAAACTACGCTGCCCAAAGATTAAGTTCTATACATATATTTTTGATTAAATGGGTTTATGATATTTTAAAATAACTTTCCAACATCGAATTTTTTTAAATTTAATTTTTAAAAATCCTGTTGAAAATTAATAGAAGATATGAGCAATCCAGTAACGAAACATGCGAGAGTGAAAGGCATTTTGAGCATTTAGAGGAAGATACTCTCATTTAGAGGAATTAAAACCCTTTTATTTTTGGGTTCACTGAAACGGTTCATGTATTTTTGATTCTCATTTATGGAGTAAAAAATGTTAAAGTTTTAAGAAATTTCCTGAAATAAGATACTATTACTAATTAAAAGACTACTAATCCAAAGGCAAATCGTCTCATAATGTTTAAAAATACGTGAAAACTGAGGAGATCCTTTTGATTACTATGCTCTTATAAGTAACTTCATTCTTTCATATAAAATGTAAAAATAATTCTTTTTATGTTTTTTTTTATATTAAATACTTTAATAAATTTAATTTTATTATTGATACAAACAGGATGTTTATGATTTTCAGTATCTTATTTTCTATCATAACTTACTACTTTTCTTTCTGGATAGACGATTAAATGAGCGTATATCTTTTAAGAATCTCTTTGTCTGGTTTCTCGTTTTAATAAACAATAAACCCTAGTTCCCTAGTTTCTTGATCTAATCATTCTCTGATCACCAGGAAAGCAAACACACGGACACGGGTCAATACACTTTTATTGGCGATAGGAGCAAATGCACAAATATTAACAAAGAAAAGCATTGTTTATTTGTTTTTGAAATGCATCGTGTTGACATGGAAGGTTCATTGCATTGAGCACTAATAATAATAATCTATACAATTAATAAATATGAATGCATGTGTGTGTGTGTATGTTAGTGTTCTACAGGCAAGACCGTTTACCTGCAGTTGCCAATATTTTTTGTACATTTTTATTGAATATCTTGGAGTGTGGAAATTTGCCTCTTGAAGTGATTTTTTTTTAAATATTTTAATTAATTAAAAATTAAACTAAATTTTTGCGTTTTTCTGCAGTAACTTCCTATAATCTGATCGGGGAAAAATAAATATTACACCGATTGAAAATTTAAAAAAAAATTTCATTATATTAATTTAATAGTCATGCGAATTTTCTTTAAATTTTGGTAAATTTTTAAAAATATTTTTTTTGTCTGATTTCCAACAATAGATTACAATGGTGTCCTAAAGTTTAAACCGGTTTTCATTGTTTCATCCATTTTCTCATCGCCTGATATTTTTTTTCCATTGTTGAAAACTAAATACGGTTTCTGTTTAATAAATATATAATTCAGAAGACGTTTAAAAAATGATATTACAGTAATACGAAATTTAGAAGATAGATAAGCCAGATATTTCCGTTTTTAATAGCGTCCTGATATCATTGGATTAACTCCATTAAAAAGGTTTTTGTGCACAATAAGCAAAGCGTATGTAAAAGACAGTTAAGATAACAAGGATTTGATCTCTGATAATTTGAAACATTCAAGGGTAAGAAGAATTTAAAAAAAATTAAACATGATCAATATTCGCATCGAACCAACTGGTTGCCAAATGCTAGCAGTTTTAAATAAAAAGAAAGGTCCATTCTATTGCGACTAAAACCGAAAAAGTTATGAAAACTTGAATATTACTCTCTTATAAACACGCGCGATTTTAAACTTTTCATCAACTGTCTTAAAGTGGATATGGCAATCAATCTGCGCCAAGAGTTTTCTCCAAAACTGAGTGCCCTAAGATTATAAAAATGTCGATTTTTTTTAAAATTGTAATATTCAAAGCTTTATAATTCAGTCAGATTTAATAGTAAAAGATAGAAACGATTTTTTTTTAAATTTAAAAGTTGAAGTGGCAAGAATATTTCGCAGAATATGATTCCTTAGGATGAAAGGGCAATATAATATTTCAGCTTTAATAATTTTTTTTGAAATAAATTTATTGACTGAAACGAAAATTTATTATTTATGCCATGTGAATCCTTTTGAAAGTAAAATTAAAAACTGAATTTTATGCTGAATCAGACACATTTTTACTGAATAATTCTTTCAGATATAGCATAAATTATGAAAATTATTTTGTAGTGTACTCAAGACTTGAATGCCGAACGATTTTGTTTTCTTTACCCATATTTTTTTTTAATGTGCTTGATTTCAGCAAATATTTTTCAATTAATTGAAATTTAATCACTTCTACTTTAATACAGATACATAGTCCAATGAGCAGCATGACTTAAGACTTCTATAACTGTACGAGTTATATGACTATCAAAATTTGAAATTTAAGATATTGAAAAATAAAATTCTTGCAGAAGGAGTGATTAAAAGATCAAGTCACATTAATTATTTAATTGAAAATTTTAGCGAATATTAATCCCGTTGAACCAGCTGGTCGACAAAGGAGGTTACTAATACACACACACATAATTTTCAGAACATCTACGAAAAAAATGTTATATGAAACAGGGCAAATTAAAGTATATTTGAAAAAGTTTTCGTTACTTTCAGTTTTCATAAAATCATTAAAAAGACAAACTGAGAAATTAAAACATTCCTCTGCAATGAAGTACCGGACACGTTCATACAATCATAGAATGTTTGAGAGCTTCTAGTGATCCACTGGGTTAAAGCATATATTAACTGAGGAACATGAAAACGAGGTTATGTCTTCTTGCAGGCTGTCTCTTAAGGAGGGTTCCCCCACCCTTTTTCTGTGAAACACAAATGCAGTCTAATTTTCACTGAAAGTTCTGAAGGCAGGTACTAACTTCAGCCTAAAAGAGCCAATTCAGTCTTTTACTTCAGGCTCTCCCTATGTTTTCCAGATTTGGAATTTGCCATATTTTTCTCTTGCGAGTCATTGACAACCAGACTTGCAGTAGAATTCAAACTATCCGAACTCCAATCATCCGATTGGCAATTTAACCAAATAACTGAAAGAAAGGGAAAAAAGAAGTGTGCGAATAAAATCTGCCAGAATGTAAACCAGTAGAAACAGTGATATAAAATTGACTTTGACATAGTTTGTTCAAGCAGCGATATTTTAATACAGTAAATAATCATATCGAGTTCGATAGCATTGTTTTGTAATAATTAAAATTCGGCATTCCAAAGTCGATTGTTAATGCGAACACCAAACAGAATTGGTGAAGTGGTGAGTGGATGTTCAATTCGGGCAAATTTTCATCACGCATTTATAATGGATGATCAATGAAGATGACATTTAAGTTCGCGTTGATAGGAAGAGACTTGGAATGCATGAAGAGGGTTGGAACCTGTGGTGTATTTTACCAAGGTATTTGTTCATTATGGGGTGGGGGATGGAGAGAAGATGGAGCGGAATACTTAAGCATGTTTATTGATTTATTGATGATAGATATTGATGATTTTCCCCTTCATTTTTATTACTTTATGCATTTAAACAGGTCATGGCGACGGAACAAGTGCCGCGCATACTGACAGTCACCATCATAGTGGTGAGCAACACTCCCACAGCAATGAGCAACATTCTCATGGCGACGACCATCATTCTCATGGTGACGATCATCATTCTCACAGTGGCGAGCATTCTCATGGGAGCGACGATCATTCTCACAGCAGCCATGACCACTATCATGACTCGCATTCTCACTCCCACTCCCATTCACACGACAGTCATGGTTCTCATTCAAGTCATGAAGAAGGAGACCATCATCATCATGATCACAAGTATTGTATTAATTTGATATTTTTTTAGCATAATGCTTATAGCTGACATACTGTATGTAAATTACTTCATGGGACATACAGCAGCCAAAAAATCGTTTAAGATTCTCTACAGGGTATACCGCTATATACAGAGCTAACAAAGTCAGGTAGTTTTTTTGGGGGGGTGGGAGGGAAGGTAGATGCTCAATAAAAAGAGATCTTTCAAAATTTTAATTTTTCTGACTAAAAATTAATTGAAACTTTAATGCTTTTCCTGAATAATTTGGAGTATGTTATCGCATAAAAAATTGTATGCAACTTTAAAATTCAAAAAGTGTTGTAAAAACTTTTTTCAGTGATTTTAGTTTTATAATTTCCGTATAATTTTTTCTATTTTTAACAAATGCTTAAAAATATTCTTAAATATATTTTATAACAATAATTTTCATTGCTTTAGTGATTACGTTTATTAATACATTTTTTTAAGTACATGTTATCGCAGCAATATAGTTAAGAGTACGAATTAGATAAAAATAGAAGAATTAAGCATGAAACATTATCATGCTACTATGTTATGTTAATTCTATGTTAATCAATCCGATCTATATTAGTTAATTTTAATTTATGAATTAATTTTTAAATTAAAGCCTGCAACAAGTATGCCGAATTAAGACCAATAAAAAAATATATTTATGATCTGTGAAATATATTGACATAAATCATAAATTTATTACTTTTCTGCATTTTAAATGTCATTTAAAAGAATTATGCATGAAATTTACCAATTTTGGATAAAATGACACATTATTAAATCCAAATGAATCTTGCTTAATTTGAATTAAGATTTGCGAATTTTAACTTTGAAAGACAAACGTTTCATTCATTTATTACTATTTTGAACTAACCTCAATATATTTGGATCTAATTGATGTCTGTACTATTTCATATTAAAGACAATTTAATAATAATTCACTGGTTTTTACAAATGTTGATTTAAAAAAAAAATTATGTGCGTGAATTTTTTTTCCCAACATGCTTGACAATATTATCTGTGTAAGTAATTAAATGCATGTATATAAAAAAATTCTTTTTACTACCAGTATTCGCTTTTGATCTTTAATGAATGCATTTATGAGGAATAAGTTTTTCGTGATAATTAAAAAAGAATGAAGTAGCTCAAAGTATAATACAGTGATATGCAATATTTTTACTATATTATACTGTGATTCAAAGAAAAAAACATTAGTGTTAAATTATGGAACAATATATTTTGCATTATTAATATAATACCATGGGAATATTTTATTGTAACCACGCTAGCTAGCTGCTGAATAATTATGTTTATATAACTTAGCGTTGAACATTCACAAGTACGAGATAGAAGACTTTACACGAAATAGAAAATGATTAAAACTACAATTAACAGTTACATAAGCCGTTATATAATCAAGTGACAAACAAGATTTTGGTAGACTGGATATAACATAGTCGGAAGTAGCTAACCACCTAGGAGGATCTTCAACTTGGAATGAGGGATCTTTTTTGAAATTTATTTTTTCTTTTTTCCATCGTTTGTGGGATAAATTAGTTTTGTGCTTTCGTTTGATTTATAAAACCATGTAGTTGAATAGATATAAAAAAATCAAATATCATTTAAATTTCAGAAAATTCCTTTTAGAGTTTCCTTCACGTTTTGAAATTTTTTTGCATATCAGTGTTATCGCCTTTTTTTTGCGGTTGATTCTATGACGCACAAGTCAACAACGTGGGCTAACTTAGTATTTTAGTATTTATAATGTGTTAAAAATATTTGGTAATTTTTTTATAACTTTGATTAAAATTGCGACGTTGATTCAAAATTTACAAAATTTAAATTGAATTTTTTTTACATGCGATATGATGAAACCGCTTTTGAAAATAAACTGTAATACATTTTGATATTCTAGTTTGTCATAATTTTTATTATAAACTGATTATGTGAATATGAAGTTACAATTTTTTAAAATATCTGGTTTTGTAATTTTGGAAGGTTAAAGAAGATCGCTGCATTACTATATATTATGCATTACTATACCTATGGATATTATTTCTTTATATATCAATGATAAAAGTATTGCTTTAAACACGTCTATATCTTCGTAATAAAATTTTTCCTGTATGTCACAAGATGTAAAGAATGGACTTATGAAAACAAGCAGTATACAGGAAACCAGAAGGCAACAATTAAAATGCTTTATGAAGACAAGCAGTACAGAGAAGCAGAAGGAAAAAATTAAAATGTTTTAGGAAAACAAGCAGTACAAAGTACCAGAAGGTAACAATTAAAATGTTTTATGAAAACAAGCAGTATGCAAGGTGCCAGAAGACTACAATTAAAATGCTTTATGAAAACAAGTAGTGCATAGTACCATAAGACAAAAATTAAAATGTTTTATGAAAACAAGCAGTACAGAGTACCAGAAGGCAACAATTAAAATGTTTTAAAACATTAATTAAATTAATGTTTTAATTACTTAAAATGGCTTTCTTCCATCTGGAATTATTTGATACCCTAAAAAATTAAAGATTCAAAAATAGCAGTAAATTAACTCAAATTAGGTAGGGAGGATTAAATTATTTATTTAATTCGGATTGCTTATATCCATTTACATCGCTTTGTGACAATCTTCTGCGCATGCGTCATCTCAGTATATAACACTATAGAATACTGATTTAATAATTGCAAACTTAAAAAATTTCAAGCATTTTGCATTACTTGAGTAGTGACAGCAACGAAGATTCGCCAGCTTTTAGAACAAATTTTTTTATTGAAATAGTTTTTTTTAAATTTATAATTTGATGAACTATATCTTATCACTGTAAAAGAAAATATTGATTTAAATTATATTTATCAATAAATATACAGCATTCCGATTGGTTGACCATATTTACAAAGCGACGAAATTCATTGGAGGATAAACTTGTTGAAATCGATTCAACTGTTGAAGCTGATGGTCCTACAAAAGTTTATTTTCAGATATTTCTCAAAATTGGAAGGCAGTGTAAGGAAAGTGACCTCTAATGATTTTTCTAGAGGATTCTGCCACCTGAGAGCACCTCAGAAATAAGGATGAGAAGATTCCAGCATGGTGGTTGGTTCTCGCCACCCTGATAGTTACAGAAATGATGGAGATCGACTATCTCATGTTGATGACGGGACGTGGTTTCCACGGGAAGTGTTGTGCCGTGGTCGATGATGGTTCTTAGGACTCAACCACAGTTCCCGCCAAAGTTGCTGTCGCGGCGATCCGGTCAATCATATGTAATCCGAAAACCTTAATCAGGCCGGATTAATCAGCCAGTGTGGTTATTTTACAATTTTCGAAATTTTTTTTTTTATTTCTAATAAAAAGAGGTCGGCTTCTAGTGATCTATCTGCTTTGACCTCGTTTATTTGACTTTAATTATTCTAAAATTCCACATATTTGGGTAGAGTATGACAAATAAAAAAACAATATTATTAAAATCCTACAACAAATTATTCTTTAAAGGGACTCTCACGAAAAGGAAGATGATCTGCAGCAAAGTCAACAAGGGGCTGATCTACAGCAGATTCCACAAGGGGCTGGTCCAGTTGCCGAACCCGTCGTCGTGCCTTCAGTAGCGAGATCTCATGTCACTCCTGGTTCATCTACCTTCAAGCCGTTGCCACTGATGAACAATTATCACCACCACCATCACCATCATCATGATAACGAACCTAGAAGGAATCGCAGCCGGGTAGTGGTGATGCCAAAGTGTAAGTAAAATTTTTCTACTATAATATACCGATTAATGTTTTGAAAATTATACACAGTATACTCCCGACTATTCGTCCTAATATGGAGGAAGGGTAGGGCGGATAACAAAAAAGCTGGATAGGCCAGAGTTCTATGAATTCATTTCTTTGCCCAACAATACTAGAAAACAAACTTTTTATACCAAAATTCACTGTTATAATACGTATTTTCACACTTCTTATTGAACACTAAACCCGACATTTAACTCAAATCAAGTAGAATGTGAATTTAAGAATACTGTACCCACTGTGTAGTTATAATCAAGAACAACGGCGACAATTGAAGTTCGTTACACATTGACGAAGCAATGAATAACGAGCAGAACGCTGCTCTTTTCCTGTCACAATTTTTATTTTGCACATGACACTTAGGAGGATCGTATCAGACGCTCACTTCCAATGCCTTGGCAATGTTGCCAATGCAACGCCTGCCTTCCTCGTTTCATTACTACAAAAGAAAACTAGGCCGGACAGTACGGAAGCCGGATAATTGCGAACTGGATACTCGGAAGTATTCTGTATATTCTATGTTCTCATATGCCAGTTCTTTTGACCAGAATTATATTTTCAAGTAAAGCCGCGCCAAAATTCTAAGTACTATATCATATTATTAAGCACTAAGCAAAAAAAAATTATTAAAAATATTTCATTTAAGTGGGTTATAATGATATTCTCAAATATTATTAACATCATATTATATTTACATATGTTTGATGTAAGGAAATTCTGTAGTACATTTCTTGTAGAGATTTGATTTCAGCGAAAGTGTCTGGCTGATTTAACCTCTGGTTATACAAGAAGATAAAGTTTAAATGTAGTCAGCAATCGAGCGCTGAAAAAAAAAATGGTGCATTGAAGTATCTGATTACTTGGGAATTGAGACGGGTATGAGGTGATTCGTTTGTCTTAAGAACATTTGAGGTCTGGATTATAAAAGGAACAGATTCTAAATTAGATACCTTATGGATGTAGAAGTATAGATTACGAGTTTTTTAAAGTGATCTCTCATAATAACTGGTATATAAGTGTGTATTTTTTAATATGAGAACAATGTAATTTACATTGTCAGTTTTTAATTACTCAGAGAATATATCACTTTATACTAAATTCACAGAAGAATAACTGCGATCCATATTACTCATACAATGAATGATTTATATTACTTTGTTCGTTTACAAGTAGAACAAGACATCTAATTTTTATATTTATTGAAAAAGTAGAAAAAAATATGAAGAATATGTCATCACTATTGTTGAATATATTTGTGTTACGAAGGTAATGAATTAGAATTTGCAAATTTGAAATAAATAATTTCACAATGATTTAACTAATTAATACATCACTCAAAAAGATTTCAGAAGTCTCATTTTAATTTAGTTTAATAATTAAATTCAAATTTTGAGCGTTGTTATTAAAAGCAAATGTACCTTCTAAATTAGTCAGCACAATCTTTAAAGTTTAAATGTTTTAAAAACTCAACAGCTTTTGCAATTTTATGATATTTATGTTCAGAAGAAATACTTTTCAATAATTTTTTTCTTGTAGAATGATGTAATCTGTTTGTTAACTGCGTTTAAGTTTAAATAAAATTCTAATAAAATAAATTTTTATGTTTAATTTCTTTGAGAACTACACAAAAATAATTCTTAAAATATACAGACACATAAAAATATATATTTTAATTAATTAATTATTATTGTTGGATTTAGAAAGTAGAATTTTATTGATAGATATTTATTTTAAAAAATATTCTTGTTTTTTGGACGAAAGAATATTTCATATGAATATTTAATTAAATTCATAAAAAACATTTTATTTAAAAAAATGGGATTCTTTTATTTATTTGCCAAAATATCTAAAGCTTTGGAATATTCGGAAAATGTTGCTAAATTAAATGTGTGAGGTTTGAAAACATACAAAAATGCAAGCTCACTTTTCTAGATAATTTGTATATTATTTTTTATTTGTATATTAATATTAATATTTCTATATATTTCTTTTGTTATGTAAAACATTTAAGGAAGAAAATTGATCATATTAAAAATAAAACATATGAAATACAATAAAATAATCTATTATTTTTCTCATATTGTGTGCGTGTGTATTCCGAAACAGTAATAAAAAAATATTTTTATACGCTGAAAGGATTTAACACGTTATAAAAAAGGCCTATTTGAAAGGCAGTTTTCAAACGTATTTTAATATTATACGGCCAATTCGCGAACTGGCCAAGAGGTTTGGCCAAAGTCCGAAATACTTGCAATTAATATTGTATTTCCTACTTTGGCTGGTCATTTCGCGAAGTGGACAGGAATCCTTGGCCAAAGCCCGATGTGATAATCTATACTTATAAATAAGGCTCAATGTATATTTTGTGCGTGCGCGTGTGTGTGTTGGCTCTCTACAGTCCAAACCGTTTGACATACAGTTATCAAATTTGGCATATATATACCTTGGAGGTCAGGAATGTGCACAGTGGAGCGATTTTTTAAAATTTTTAATTAGAATTTTAATTAAAAATTAAGCGTAATTTCGGCGTTTTATCGCTATAACCAGAAAATATTATAGCACAAAATCGATTTTTGCATCAAATTAAAGCTTTTTTTAATTAAAACTTAAAATTTAATTTATAAATTATGCTTAGATTAAATTATGCTAAAATTTAATCTGCACAAGCAAGTCAAATAAAAAAAATAGCTTTTATAAACGTGTTGCCATCACATTGATAGAAGTTTAAATTAAAAAATAAATCAACTATTATTGCAAATTTAAGAAACAAAATTGTAATTTTCGGCAGGTTTCTGTATAAAATGGAAAAAGAAAAATAAGATATTTTCTGAAAAGTAAAAGGAGGAAAAGTTTTCTATGAGCTTTGACAATACCTATATTATTAATTCAATGAAACAATTTAATTTAAGGCAAACATAGTTTAATATACTTAGGATAATCATTCTAATAAGCTAATTTGGGGCATACATTTGCTAACAAAATGGTCTAAAGGAACTAAATAATTATATTTAATATAACTTTAGTCAATAAATGCTTCGATGAATCATGAATTTTAAATTTTTTACATAGGTCCTCTGTCCTTTGAATCATATTTAGCAAAATATTCTTGAGACACCAATATTTTTAATAAAAATTGTTGAACTCCAACCAAATAAATCAATCACTAAAACTGACTGATTTATGAAATTTCAATATCGCTTTTCTATAAAAACTGGCGATTTTAGACTACTTCGCCGACTGTCAATGAAGATACGCTAATTCTCAGCAGGATTTCTCGACAGTGATTGGCCTGTGATTATAAAAATGTTGATTGTTCTAAAACTGATGCATAAAAACTTCATAAATCGGCCAGATTCATCGCAGAAGATAAGGACGTTTATCTATTTATTTAAAAGTTGGTGTCAAGAGTATTTCGCAGAATATGATTCCTTGGGACCAAAAGATTGTGTAAAATTTAAAATTCGTAAATTTTTCATAAGTTCATTTATTGACTGAAATAAAATAAAATATTTTTATTTGCATCGTCCTTTTGAAAGTAAAAAATCAATTTTACGATGAATCAGAGAAATTTTTGTTGAATAATTCTTTAAGATATTATATAAATTATTCTGCAGTGCACATATAATTCCACTGCTGAATGCTCTGATTTTAATTTTCATATTTAAAAAAAGACATGGTTAGCTTAAATATAAAAAGCTTTTATATTGATTGCAGTTTAACATTTCCACTTTAATTTAAAGTAGAAATTTTATGGATACTAACAGAACATTAGAGAAAGCAGTACAATGAAACAGAACTGTTTAAGGCCTACATAAAAGTACGACTGAATCATATAACTACCAAAATATGAAGCTCAAAAATATTTTGCAGAAAAAGCTTCTAAGAGAACAAGTTACATTAATTGAAGATTTTAGCCAACATTAATACTGGTGAACCGGCTGGTCGCCAAAGGCGACTAGTGGTAAATAAATATAATGACATTCATGTATAAAATATAAATAAGGACATGTTGTAGGTGAAATTCGACAGATGGCGCCAACAAAGAAATGTCTTTAAATGATATTAATAACAAAACTATTTGTCCTTCATATTTGTTTTAATTAGCCCTTATTTTTGCTACTTGCCTTTGCAAAAAATTTCATATTTTTTGAAGCTATATTTCGGGAGACAATGTGATCTGGGATCTTTAACATTAGGTCCATGGAGCAGAAAAAGACTAAGGATCCCCCTTAAAGTAATTGAAAACTGAATACTCAATTTGCCTTTGTATTCATACACGATACGCAACGCCTTTGCTCAAGATATAATTCGTTCATTTTGAAGGGCGCAAATCTAATCTTCACGCTATCACGTTGTTACAGTATATGCGTTCCCGGAATAATTTCTATTATGGCTTTAATATGAGAACAGAATAGCACGAGATCATATTTTTATATATTACAAGCTTATTTTAAACTCAGAGGTGTCACTTTTATTTGAACTCGTTTCTGAAACAATTGTACTTAAAAATAAAAAATAAAAAATAAAAACAGTACACAGAAGTACTCATTTTTAAATACTTCAATTTTAACAGGGTGTAAAACTGTTCTTGATTCCTTTCTTCCCATTTTGGCCGATCGTCCCAAGCCAGATCGCGAATTGGCTGGCCAATTCGCGAACTGACCGATTTCGGACTTTGGCCGTAACATATATAAGAAATTAGCCTTCCTGTGTATTCATCGATTTGATTATTTAATTGATAGAATATAAAATATAAGAATTGTCAAATTTAGTTTCAGTTAAGTTATTTCGTTCATATAAATTTATCAAATTATTTAAGGAACTTTAATTTTTTAAGTAGATAAATTGAATAGAATCCTTTCATCTTTTGCTAGATTTCATATAAGCAGCATTATTTTATTTTAAAAATCGTTTGCTTTCTTTTCCCGTTTTTTTAATGCAACATATGACCTCCATATTGTATACGAATGAAATCCAAACAAAGTGAATTTTATTTATTTTACTTCATAATCATTTCAGCATATTTATATTAGTATTGATTTTATCCTAAACATATGTATGGTGTATTAATAAACAATGGAAGATTTCAAAAACATGGGATTATTAGAGATATTCTTACACGTGAGAATTTTATTGTTGTGAGAATAAAATTGAATTTAACATGAAACACTGCACTTTTATCAATTTTATATTTCTTTTACATATGTTGAAAGAGAATGATTAAAATTTTAATTCAAATTTAGATTCAGAATATGATCTGTACGAATTCGCTGTATGCAATGTTCTACCAAACAGGGCTATCCCTGTAGAACAACAGCAGGAAATTACAGGACAAGTGACTCTTTGGCAGAAGGTAAGAAAATTACTTTCAGAATTTTCATACTTTTTAATCGCACTCATAAAGTGTACACATTACTGATATTTGTTATGTCGCATTTACACAGGGTATTGATTAGGGGCTGTTCAACTTCCTTATCGAAGTTGTCATTGCCGGATGTAGAACGTTTCGAAGCATTATTTTCTAATGAAGTTGATTATGATCTATAAATTTAGTCTTTCGTGAGTACCAAATGACATAATCTCACTAAATGAGTGCTGACAAACCTTTTCACACTAAGAATCCGCCGATTTATGACTGGAATTAATTTCTAATTGTAGTATCATCCTGTTCTGAAGTTACTAGAATGTTGTTCTAAGGTCTCATCTTTTTGAATTATGATCAGATGAAGAGGATGGCACTGAACTGGAATATTCTCTTCAAATTTTTATGTTAAGTAGAATAAAGGGTTTAACCGTCAATGGGTATAAGGGGCATTTATAAAAAATATATTTTTAGGGAAACTGAGATTAGAACTCCGAACCTCCTATCGCCAAACCATGATTTTTGCCATGAGCTTTGCCGTGGCCCTCTTATAACCGAAATACGAGCGTGTAAGCTAAAGTGCGTGTCTAATTAGAAACTTACGCAATATTTAAGACTAAATAAAATAGTAAGCAGCTATAGCAATAATGAAATAAACAGATACAATACTGCATTTTGCAACAAAATTGAATTTATGAAATTCCTGTACAAAATATAGCAAAAATAATAAATATTCCAGTATGTTATATAAGAATGCAAGTACCGTGACAGGAAAATACTCTTATTAATTATTCCAATTAGAAAAGTGATTTATAAGAGGAGAAATAAACTTTATTCAATGAATCAAAATAATTAATATAAATTTAGAAATAAGCAGAAAAAGAAAAATCAAACTTCAATTATTTAAAATAATGTACTTCTACTCATATGTAAAATAACTACTCTGATGTATGAATATTTCTGTTCAATTCCAATTAATAAATATCGCCAGAAATCCCTTAATTCCAACTTTCTTTACTCTTTAAACAAAATGGATCTTTTACAAACTTAAAATTCTAAAAATTATGCTCAACTACAAACAAAATAAAATCGTTCGTGTTTTGTTTTATTTTCAAAATTTGCTATTGCAAATCTTACAGTGTGACGAATTTTTCTCATGGGTATGACCTGAGTACATAAGTATTTTCATTATAGAAAATAGGCGGTTCATTGAATCTTCATGTCCGACTCCAAGGCTTCGATATGGGCGATCACCACGGCCACCATCAGCAAGCCGTCCAGCAGGAGGACGACAACCAAACTCCAGCACCGGCTGTCCACAAGCACGGTTTTCATGTCCACGCTTCCGGGGATCTTAGCAATGGTTGTCAATCAACTGGATCCCATTACAACCCTAAGAATGCCAATCATGGTGGGCCCAATGCCTTAGTAAGGTGAGTCATTTGATAAGCCATTGTTCATTTAGAAACAGTATCTTTTATATTTATGTACTCGAAAAAGTAATTCAGTGCATAATTATTCACCTTATAGAAGGATTTATTTATTGCTCCTAATATATATATATATATATATATATATATATATACTCACACACACACCCTCAAAATTAAATTAAATTAATAAATAAAATGTCACAATGAGGCATCGCCTTCAATGACTCCTGAAAGGAGACATCTTAGTGTAAAATGTTAATTTTCTTTTTACAAATTGCGCATTATTAAAAGTCCTCTGTTCCGAATTGTTTACAGCCATTAACAATCATCATGTTATTGCGAAACACTATGGATGACTAAATAAAATAAAAACATTCAGAGAATACAAACCTACAGTAGTAATCTCTCCGAAAATTTCTCGTATACTGTTGAAAAAAAGGAGTATATCCCCCACCACCACACACACACTTCCCTCGCATGAAATTGTGGATTATGTCAAGAATATGAAAGCCACAAGTGCTCAGAGAACCAGCATACGAGGGTTTTGTGCTTCTTAAAACAATAAAGAAAATCGAATATGCATTTTGAAAGCTTTTTTTTCTAGACCGATTGAAACCAAAATTCGACAAAGAACTGTAGTTTTAGAAGCAATCAAAAAATTGATTAAGTTAAATGCACATTTAGATTATTACCATTCAATATTAAGATTGATTTCTGTGCTGCGTGAGTTGCAGCTGATTTCTTAGGATTGTCACGGAGTTCTTGAACTAAAAGTTCTTAACCTCCAAATACAGAGTCATGGCACGGCAAAGAATTTACTGAGTAGCTATGCGAATGAGGATTATATGCGTATAGATTTGTTTTTCAGATTAAGAGATACATTAAAATCTGAAACTCAAGTTTTTTGATAATTACTTTCTCCTTGTATATTTCGTATATGAGAAAATAAAAATTATTCCAAATAGGAATTCCAGAATATAAAAAGTTAGTGTAAATTTATATATTATAAGTGAGAGCTTATTAGTGTATCCTGTAAATAGTTTTATATTCTCGAAGTATTTATTTCCAACGTACTCTTCTTTCACAAATTCACAAGAATACGCTTGAATTTTGATTGGCGCAAAATCCAATTTGTTTTATATTAATTTCTTTCTGGATGAAGATACTAAACGAAGTGATGGATTTCGATCAGATGATTCTACAAATGCAAAATTGATTTGAGGCTTCTTTCCTTATCAAATGTCATAAACTCGCTGAGACGTAGCTCTGCGGCCTATACAATATATACACTGGTATATAGCATCGTGGTATATAACGAGCAGATATTGAATCTCCCTTTCTCAGTGTTGTGGGCATGCTGCGAGAGCATCGAGTCTTTAATTAAAATTGATTGCACAAAAAGTAGTTATCTAAACTTCTTATTCGATTGTAAAACTAGTAAACAATGTAAGTCAGAAGAAATTGCGGCGGCTTCCTAGAAGGGGAGGGGCAATTAAACAGTCATGTGAGTATATATTTCATATTTAATTATTTTTAATTGAATTATAACTTGCTTGAAATAATTTTTTACAATCATGATAAACTAAAATCAAAATACTCTGCTGAAAATTGTTTATAAACATATCAGTGGTAATCTGATTTAAAAGATTAAACACGGTAACATTTTATAGAATAGTATGAAGCTTTCATTTCCAGCATTGCATACTATAATTAATCAGCATACTTTCAACATAATCAGCATAATTTTTTCAAATCAACACCGCCTCGTGGATGTTATTTAAAAATGGCAGTAATAAATGCTATTTCAACTGCGTAGCGTTTTGTTACTGGCGCGTTTACGTTGCTTGGGAAAAAAATTTGTATTTTTAAAAACAGCAATTTTTCTTAAACTCTAATACATATACGCTACATGCAAAGTCTATGAATTCTATTTATTATAAAAAAAACTCTATTCTATTTTAGAATTATGCAATATGTAAATGTGATTTCAGAGTTTTGAAAAGACAAAATGGAGCAAACGATATCTTAAAATGTTTCAAATTTGTTTGAAAAAGAAACCGCTACCGCTCATAGCTGAAGTACAAATCTACTAAATTTATCGACAATTAAGAAAAATCAAAATACATATCTTTAAAAATTTACATTTTATGCTTTAAATATAGAAAAAGAAGCACAGTGTGTGACAGCATGATTACTTTCATAAAAGAGGTAACACTTTTGGATTTATTTAAACAACTGCTTTAGACATAAATATTTCACAAAGGCTTGCAATTTCAGCGTAATTACTGCAATCTGTCAGCAAACACATTCGCATTCTTACAAAAACTAATTCGTTTAAAACAAAGAGGGCATGTTTCAAAAATTTTATGTATGTGACCTCTAAAACTTGCCCCTCAATAAAAATGTAGATAATGTGAAGTCAACTGCGATTATATCCTAATTTCTGAAATCATTAATTAAAAGCTTTAGTTTATTAATTTTTTAAAAAAAATTCTGTGTAAGAAATCTTGCTGTAATAAACTCGGAGAAACAAAATGAAATTCTTTTAAAGAGTGAGATATATATAATAAACAATTAAAAAAGAAATACATATTTAATCAACTGATCGTTTTTGAACAGTATTTTATATTGAATTCACCATCTAAATAGAAGAAAAAACATTTTACAAGAGCAAAGTATGTTCATATTTTTTGCCTGCTTTAAATGTTAAAAATATATAAAACATTAGAAGATTAAAAAAAAAACTGAAAGAATTTTTTTAAATATTGATTGAAATTTCATGAAATAAATTGTTGGGTTAACAACAAAAAAGATTTCTTCCATTCTTATTTATTTGTTCTTAAATATCTTAAGAACAAATAAATAAGAATGGAAGCAGTGAAACAGAATTTTTTTAGATTGTTTTTATAATAATTAAAAAAAAGAACAAAATTGGTTTGCAGTTTAATCAATAGATGGCAGGACGTAGGTTCCGAAGAGATCCGAAACTAGTTATTTAAGCAATTATTTGCTCGTGCAACATCAAATTCGTCCTTCAAAGCCCGTTAGATATACTTATCCATGATTCGAGAGATAACAACCAGGTATATATATATATATATATATATATATATATATATATATATAAAGAAATGGAAATGAAGCATGGTTTTATAATAAACCAGCTTCATGTTTCATTCACAATAATAGCTCTTTTTAGAATTCTCATTCCCTTAAGGGGAATTGTACTTCGTAAGCCTAATTTATTTTTCGAGCCGAGAAAGAATCAAAGCACTTTATTTTAACCTTCTGTATTTCTCTCAATTAAATTTTACTTTATTTAAAATTAACACATTGCTTATGCATTATATAGCTTTATGAATAAATCATGAAATTCCTTGCGTTTATGTTAGGAAGATATGAAATTACACTAATTAGTTTCTTAATAAAAAACTAAATTATTAAAAGTGCTGTCAATTTTACCATTAATAGGAATTGCATCATTAATTATTATTGATATAAAAATGTTTAGAAGCTTTACATTAACGAGTATGCATAGACAACAAATTGAAACAAAGATTTCTACTTAACAAAAATTTAATATTGATCAGTTCATATTTATTAAAAATGCATTTTCTGTCTTGCAAAGTTGAATTAAATTTTATTAAGACTGAAATTAAGTTTCAGTCTTGTACTTTATTCTTAATTTATATTCAGTTTTAAATAATTGTGTTCGATCGAGCAGACTTGTATGTAAAAATTGTATTTTATATTGAAATTTCAAATCTCTCGTATTTTCTTTAGCACAGTCCAAATAATGGATTTTAAAAACCTCACACACAAAAAAAGTGCCTTCATTATTCTTGTTTCCAAAATGAAGATGATTCTTCCTTATTACCATAAAATCCAATTTTTAATTCAAATATGCATTTAAAATTTTACTAAAGATTTTAACTATACAAAAAATTCATTTTCTTTTTCATTTAGTTGGCGTATGAGAAAACTTTTATTCATCTTTATTGAATTTAATTCAAAAATTTTATTGAAGACAATTTTTATTTAAAAAATAAATTACACTTATTCGAACTGTCAAGAAAAAAAAATCGTTTGTCAAAAATTTATATTCATTTTACATTCGTTACTGTTAATCCGTTAAGCTGGATTACTTTTCAACTCCGCTCTGCATGCGCTTAGACGAAGCTTTGAGGTATCTGTTTCAATGCTTTGTAATATAGATAACGTTGGCAAGTAGGGAAGGGTTGAAGGACGCGACTATCATAAGTGTCTTTGTTAAACTTAACTATTTTAGAACAATTATCTCATCTTCACTAATAATAAACAAAGATGTGCATCTGTCTGCATACGTGTCTGCTGGCGTTGTGCAGTAGACCATTTGACCAAGAGATAACAAATTTGACTAAAATATACTAAACAAGATGAAAATGAACAAATCGGAGCAGTTTATTTTTTAGAATTTTATTTACACAAAAATTAAACAAGATTTTGTCGTTTTTAAGCGAGAACTTCCGTAAATATAGCTCACAAATACTATTTGTTTGTAAGTTGAAAAAAAAAGAATTTTTAATTACATCAATTTTATTTCTGTATAATATTTTTTTCTCAATCTCAATAAATTTTTCAAAATCAATTTAATGCGCAATTTGTAATAATATATATATATATATATTATTTTTTAATAATACGTATGTTTTTATATATTTTTTATTTAAACTGACTAATTTTATGCTTGCAAAGATAGAATTTTGTAATTAATTTTTCACTAATATTTTGTGTTGCACTTATATTTAATGCACTTGTGTATTCTCAATGACAATACACTATTTCAATATTTTTAGGCCTTATCTGTCAATTAATCGATTAATTCAATTAAATTTCGATTCCATTCTAATCGCGTCACCTAGTAGCAAAACTAGATTAAAAATTAACTTAAAATTTCATAATATATAAATATTGAATGATAAACTAAAAACTAGATAGTAGGAAAAAAATATAATTTTAAAAAATGCCATTTAAAATACAAAAAAAAATGTATGTGTTTCAAAACTTTATTATTAGAAAATGATTAGAATATCAATAACAAAAAGAAAAAAAAACTGAATTCCGTACATAAAAAAGCTAAAGTTCTGGAATCAAAGCGTGTCCGAATGCGTGCTACTGATAAGTATATTTAAGCGTGTTCTGGTTTAAAGTTGTTTGAAATCTTGTCTGATGTTATTACCTGCCCTTACCCAATAATTCGGAACTTTCACTCAGCTGTTTATCTTGAAAAGAACCGCAGCGATACCATATCTTTCCAATGGTACTCACAAGGCAAGCAAAAAAAAGAAAGAAAGAAAGAATTTTTAAAAGCTATGTTTACAATTGTAACATAGCTTAAAATGTAAAAAAAAAAAAATGAAAAGAAAATATTAGTGATTAAGAACATGTGAGATTTAAATTTCAAAATGCACGCATGCCCTTGATAGGTCTACGAGAAAGAATGAAAATCGAACTGAAGAGTTATGTGCATCATTGGTAAACTGAACTCTTTTCGGAGAGATACGAGAGTCAGTTCTTTGGTTCGCCGATAAAATAAGAAAACATATAATAGTGGTATTATGAATTCAGATAATTTTTTATTAATAAATGACAGCAATGATCACACGTGATGTATAATGTTTCCAAAATATGTTTTTTTTTTTATTAAAGGTTGTGAAATAATTGCTTTCAAAAGTCTTTATTGCTTTTTGATTTGGCTGGCCTTCCTTCAAATTGCATCAAATTAAGAGACTTATACTGATCAAGGTTAGGTTAAGATGTTACTCCTCATTACGAAATTATTTTATATATAAGGTAAACATTTTGTTGAATAATGCAAATCAAAAAGGGAGAGAATGGGAAGTATTCTTTTCAGTTAAGTAATTTTATGTTCTTTTTAAAACGATCATTTTTACTTTCTGGTATACGTAGTATAGAGAAAGTATCGTAATCGTCAAAAAAATTCGACCTTGAGATTTTGTCTATCTCCACGTTTTGGACCTCCTCGAGTCGGAAAAACACATTGTTGGAAAATGTTCGTCTGTCTGTCTCTGACAAAGATAACTCAAAAACGAATGAAATTCTGTATACAGTCTTTACACTAGATTTGCAGATGGATGTCAAATGTTCAGTAAAATTCGTTCAGAGGAAGTCTGTCTGTCCGAATATAAGTTAGTTTAGCGATAAGTGATGTGCGAGGATAGAACCTGGGACCTTATTGGCTCGCAGTCCAGTAACTTAACCATTGTACCAAAGCAACTGTTCGGGTAGAAGAGCTGTTAACTGGCTTCTATGCTATTCACCACAATGTTTTTATTTATTAAAAATCAATAAAATAATATGTGGATTAAATAATTAGCTTTTTAGTTGTTGTCTTAATGAGCCTGTACCCAGTTGAGTAGCGAGTGTGTGTGGGTGAGTGGTTGCTGCGTCAAGTGATTCTGACGACTTTGGTTTTGCTGCGTCGAGTCTGACGACTTTGGTTGCGGGTAGATGGCGCCACAACAGCTGTACGAAGGTTGAAGGTTAATTGTCCGAGGTCACCAATTTAGAGATAAGAGATGTGTGAGGATAGAACCTGGGGTCTTGTGGTTCGCAGTCCAGCAACATAACCATTATACCAAAACAATTGTTCGGGTAGAAGAGTTGTTAACTGGCTTATATGCTATTCACCACATTAGCAGGATAATTACAAAACGAAGAAAGTTAGAGAAAATTCAGTGCACAGGTTTAGCATCTACACTGTAAACACCAGTCAAATTTTGAGCCAACTTTAACAAGAGTTTGACTGTCTGTCGGTCTTTACTTTTTGAAATAAGTAAACGCGATAATTCAAAAACGCAAAGACTTAAATATATCAAATTTATTATGGGATTTTGAGACCACACTAGTAGATTTTTGTGTCAAATTATTGTTTTAATCGGTTGCGAAAAACGTGTCTAAATCACAAATTCGATTTTCGGATACTATTAACAAAATGCCAAGGATAAATCGCAAAATAACAAGCCAAAGTTGACACGATAGATTCAGTAAAAAGGTTAAATACACGCCAATGGTTAATATTTCGTAATTATTACACGCCACTGCCATGCAAGACGTTCTCTAGCATAAGTTTATTAGAGAGTATATGAGAAAGTTTTGGGTAGACCACCACTCCCGCTGGTTTCAACGTTGTCATCATCTTTCTCTTGCTCTGAAGTTTCAACGAAGTTTTTTGAAGTTGTTTCTGCATATTTCAGATCAGGTCTATTTTTAAAATACAGGTGCGTAATAGGCACTGTTCATGTGATGAGACGTTTGTAAGACAAACGTGCAGGAATTTTGCATATCATCTAAGATTTTATTGCGCAATTTAACGCGGTATAATGATATCTTTTTTTTTTATTGTTCTTTCAAAAAAAGTAAACTGTTTTTTTTTAATTATTATTCTTTAAGCATGAATCAATTCCACTGCAAATACTGAAAATAAGTTCTTGTCTTATTTTTGTTTGTTATTACCATTTTTTCTTTCTTTATCCAAGTAGTGTCATATCCACTTCTGAATCTTTATTTTCATTTAAAAGTAAAAAGAATCATCTTTATTTATGGCCGAAATAAATCTGTCTTTAGAAATGTTTTAATAGATGCGTTTTTAGGAGGATTCCTTTTATCTGATTTCGCATTACTATTGTAAAAACAAATTTATTGTACAAAAATGTTTTAGGTACTGATTACGAAAATATCTTATCTGTATAATCACAACATTCATTAAACGGATATTTAAATAAGAATATCGACGTAATCTATACTTATATAAAGCTCAAATGTGTGTGTATGTTGGCGCTCTACAGGCCAGATCGATCGAGCTACAGCTACGAAATTCGGCACATGCATACCTTGGAGATCGGGAATTTGCATATGGGGGTCCCTTTTTTGAATTTTTAATTATAATTTTAATTATTAATTAAAAACTAACTTTCCCGCCAAAAAAATCTTATCATTTCCCATCGCCAAATGAGTAAGGTTTTAGTTTTTTTCCCACGCTAACGAGGATAGGCTTAACATATTTTCGGCCGATTATTTCAAACGATTCTGTTTATTTTCTTAGTGTTTTATGCATTTAAAATTAAGCATTGTTAATTAATCGATCTTTCAGATTCATTCTGAAGTACTTTTGAATTAAAATAAAACAGAATAATGGAAATTAAAAATTTCTAATCTGCGTAGCTTTACCCCAATTGGTGTCGAAAATTCATGCATTTGCGTTACCATAATTGGCGTTGAAAATTCACGCATGCACATTGTGTTCTGATTGTTGACAACTCTATTTTCAACGGATGCGGACTTGGTTTCGAAGGCTTAACATGTTGCCGACCGATTATTTCAAACTATTCTTCTGTTTATTTTCTTAGAGCATCATGCATATAAAACTAAACATTGTAAATTAATTTGATCTGTTCATGACAAATCAGAAAATTTTTTATAGAAAACTTCTTAAGATATTCCATAAATTAAGAAAGATATTCTTTAGTGTCCATAAGGTCTAAATACTCAGCGACTCTGTTTTCAGTACTCATATTAAGAAAAAAAATGCTTCGTTTCAGTAAAAAAATGTTCTTATATTAATTGCAATTTAACCGTTTCCACCTTAATTTAAAGCATAAATTCTACTGGAGCTAACAGAAAATTAGAGAGATACATATTACGTTATGGCTGAAGGCCTTTATAATATTATGAATGAATTATATAACTATCAAAATTTGAAGCTTTAAAATAATTTGATGAAGAAGCTATTAAAATAGGAATTACATAAAATATTTAATTATTAAAATTTTAAAGAGCATTAAGATTGGCGAACCGTCTGGTCGCCAAAGGTGGCTAGTTATTTTAAAAATCATTTCTTTCATTTTTATGTATTTTATTTTATATCGGAAAATATGCCATTACAAGCGACTTTCTATTTCGGTATTAAGATACTGCTACTGCACAACGATATATTTTCTTTCATATCGTTAAATTTATTGTGTTTATTGCAAATTGAATTGTTTTAATGTAAATTTAATTAATTATTAATCGCATATTAAGACATTTTGAATAATTGTCTTTAAATTATTTTCAAGCATTTTATAAAATGTGTTCTTTAATTATTATTGTTTATAGAATGTCTTTTATTCCGAAGCCTTTTTTTTCTTTTCATATGGCAACAATAATTAATTTTCTTCCTATTTCTTAATCATATATAACTCTACAAATGATATTTAGGTTCAATTTAATTTTACCAAGCAGAATGCACCTAGTAATTAGAAAGGAAATTATGTTTAGTACATAGATTAATTAGAAATTATTAAGAATATATACGTTTATGTATAACATATATAAAACATTCGTTTACATAACAACACACATATACATAAAACATACATAAATCATTCGAACATATAGTACATAAAATATTCGTTTATGAAACCAGTTGATGTACTCTATTCTCTTGTATACTTCTACAATAAGACGTGTTTTGTGATTAGAAGCTTTGTAATCTAAATTGAATCGTGAATTAAAATCCTCTTTCCTATGACCAAGTGGATCCAAAATTTTAGCAAATCTACAATTTTAGCGCCAAATCTTTATACCAAGTTTCGTTTAATTCGCTCTGTTTCTGAGTTAATTTCGCTCAAATATGCAGAAATAGACAATCATTCAGTCAATTTATTTAGATTGAAATTTTATTCAAGTCTGAAAATTTTGTTATAAAATCATACACCAAATTTTATAAATCTGAGGTGTTTCGCTTTCGAATTTCCAAATTTTGTATCGAGACCACATGCAGAAGTTACTGCGATCTTGTTTGAAAATTCCGAAATGAAATTGTAAAAGTCTGATATAATTTTCACTAAAAATATTTATTTGATAATATTTCTAGACACTTATACTGATAAGAATTTAATCAACGAAACAAAGAATAATAAGTTTTTGAAAAAAAATGCACCAATGCATAAAGCAACTAACATTTTTAGATTCTTTAACGTTTAAAAATGGGAAATTCAACTTACTTTCTTTAAGTGGGGGTATTTAAATCTGAGAATTGGTACTTTTAAATATATTTTATGAAATATTAAAAATTCAATATCAATAAAGAAATGCTTTGATGTAGATCATAACACTTTACTCCTCCGTTGATGGGATGTTTATTTATTAATAGATGTTAAACTGGTATAATTACAAAGAAAAATAAAAAAGTGTACAAGAATAAGAATTTGAATAAAGAATGTAAGAATAATGCAATATAAAGAATTAAGCAAGATATTTAGATATTCTTTGAACAATTTTTTAAAGTATTTCTTAAGAAGAAGTTTGCATTCACAAATCCGCATGCATTTTTTATTAACATGAATAATTAATTTCCACCTGACATTTTACTTGTATCACAAAATTTGAGAAATATCTATACCTTTAATAAATATAAAACTTCCTTATATCAGAATGTTAAAAAAAATCAACTTTCGGATTTTAGAATGAAAAAAAAAATCCGGAATTCCGTATTTATTCGGTTTTTAATCGTCCAGGTATATAGAATTTAATCTGTATAGCTAATTTTGGTTAATTATTATTTTCTTCGGTACTTAATTCCAAAAATGTTTTTGGGCTGTATGTGTATGTGTGTGGGGGGGGGGGGGGGGGGGTATAAAATAAAATATGGTTTAAAAAATTGAGGTCAATTTTTTTTTTTATTTTCTGTTTGTATTTTGTTAATGATAAAAAAAAAATATGATTCGTAACATAATTTATATGAACAGAGAAAATTAATTCTATATTTGTTATATTCAAAGGCGAATTCCAATTAAACAAACCGGATACATAGGATAGCTGAATTATTGAGTTGTCACTGGTAGATTGCTTAAAATATGTTATTGATCTAACTGCCAGATTTCATAATTCGTAAAAAATTTCATTCAATGAATTATAAAATGTTAGAACCAATAATTTGTACTCACAATGAATTATTAAAATTATTATTAAATAAAATTAATTATTCATAATAAATTGGAAATATTAATTTCTAATTTCACAGGTTATGCTATATTCCACTAAGCAGGTCCTCTAAAATATTAAATGTTAATGTTTTCCTTTTTATATCTTTATAATTTTTCAATAATAAAAACTTAATTGTGCAATAAGAAAATCATTAACTAATAATTATGGTCAATTTGTCAAGAATTTTATCATTTTTGTCCTATATTTATTACAACATAATTTATAGAATTATCTATATTTTCACAGTTGCTAAAAAATAAATGAAATTAATCTTTTCACTATTTTTAAAAATACAAATAGGAAACTAAATTGATCTTTTATCAATTTAATATTTTAGAGGAGCATCATAGTGTATACTGCTTAGAACCGTGCAATATCTAAATTTGCATTCGGTAATATTTTTGAAGTACTGCATTACAACAGTAAGAGATGAAAACCTTGCTCCACAATTGCATTTCTCTTTACAAATACAGAAGAAAAACATCTTAAGAACAGTTAAATTGCTAAATAGAATGATGACTGCCTGCTAGTTAACCTCGTGTCATTTCTCACAAAAATTAAAAGAAAAGAAAAATACCTTGAAAAGTAATATGACAATTTAGCCAATATTATTCTACAACCTTCATTAGAATGTTCTTAACAATGAAAAGAATAATATCAAGTGGTGTAATTTTACCATCTCAAAATTTTAATATAAATTATTGCAATTTTTTGCGAGGTAGAAGTAGTTTTTAATGATTATTGAATATAAAAAACTTTATCATCTGTTCTTGCATTAGAATCGTTTGCTGTTTTTTATTTATTTGAAGCTCTATCAAAATGATATAAAATTTGGGATTTGAATTTTAAATGCAAATATGTTTATGGATTTAAATTACTTTGTATCTGAAAGGAATTTTTTAATACATAATTGTCGGCTCACAAAAAGACTCCGTCATTCATTCTTGATATTAAATAATTTCAAACAAAGAGAATTTTAATAGAATTTAAAATTTACAATTATAATTTAGCTAAATAAAATTCTTGGATTGAATAATCTTTATTCCTTGTGTTATCTGGCTGTATAATTTAAATAAACAGCAAGAATTAATTGTTGATTTTCCCACAGTACTTATGTAAGAACACTTCGAATTTTCTTTTAAAAATTCTTATGCAATATTAAGATCTCTAGATGTGATACATTTAAAATCTTTTAATAATTTAATAACATTTGAAAATTTCCCAAGTATTTTCTCAAACAATATGATGAAAAGATATTTCAATGACAATAATTTTGAAAGCTTTCCGTGGGAATTATTTATGTGTTGAGGAAGTTTTAAAATAATATTTTTGTCGATTATAAAAAAAATAGAATTAAACAAATTTTTTCTTTGTTATTTATTTAAACTTACTTAGTTTTACTTAGTTTTTCCTAAATGTAAATCTAATTGTATTTATTTTCAATTTTTAAATGTAAATTGTTAATGTATTGAACCTCTATATATCAAACATTTAGCTGTAAATATATCTGAAAAGTGACAATTTCTTTAAAATTGTCATTGCTCAGATCCATGTTAAATACATTCAAAATAGATTATTTTTCATTAGTAAAATAAATATGTTTGAAGAATTAAAAAAAAGATTGTTTGTATCATTTATGATCACCAAATGTTTTGAAAAATGTCTACATAATACAATTAGTCGAATTTGCGATTAGGCTAAATAGGCAACTATCTATGTTCTTTAAGTTAAAATTGAACCGCTTGCAATTCGATTTAAAAAATATGAGCGTGATAGCCAAATGAATAAATCTCTACTAATAATAAAGATAAAAGTGTATTTTTTTAGTATTTTATTTCATGTGCATATTGGCGTTCTGCAGGCAAGACGTTTGACTCACAACTACCAAATTTGGCGCTTATATATATCTTGGATGATATGATTGTGCACCTCGGGGTGATTTTTTAAATTAGAATCAGAATTTAATTTAATTAAAAGTTAAGTTGAATTTTGGCGTTTTTTCACAATAATTTCCTAAAATATTACTGAACAAAAATAAATTTTAAACCGCTTAAAAATTTTAAAAGTTTGTCTTTTTAATAACACCAATTTAATAATCGTGGAAAATTTTACTGAATTTTGACAATTTTTAGAAAATATCTTTTTCTTAATTTCCAGTAGTTACACTGTTACTGTGAAATTCAAACCGTTTTCATGTTTCTTCAAATAAATATCGCTAGAATTTCGTTCTTTATCGAAAGGTAAAGAAGAAGTATTAGTGTTTGATATTTGTGTTGTTTACAAGATAAATAAAAAAAGTGTATTTATAATATAGCGAAATTTGGAATATAAATATATAGCACAATTACGGTTTTAATAGAGCTATAATGTTATGAGATTGCCTCCATTAGAAAGGTCAATATAAACAATAAATAGTTCTTAAGACAATTAACATAATAGGAGTATGGACATGAAGTTATATCCCAAAAATGTGTTTGAAAAGAAAAATAACTAGTATTCTTGGCGAACCAGCTGCTATCTAAGGCGCTTAATTCGTAATAAATATAAAATCCATGAATTATAAAATATTAGCATAATATTATCACTTTGCCAAGTAAAATTAATACGATTCTGAGTTGCTTCATTACATTTTATTGCAGTAATTGAAAAAGTACCGAACATCTGCTTAAATAACAGTGTCTGCAAAACGCAGATGTTGCACATTCATGAGTCTAAATAAATAACCTAAATGATTGCAGATAATTAATATTAACATTGCAGAGTAAATAACGCATTTTCACAAAGTTCCACAAATTAAAAAAAAATTAACTTCAAATGAATCACTAGCATGCGAGATCTGAAATTAATTGTCCAGTTTATTAAAAAAAGGGCCTTAAAGCGTATACATCTTAACGGGCCATGAAATGCCAAATTTCATCATTTAATCTGCATTCATGTTTGTTTTTTTCAGTATTCAAAGAAACGGTTAATGCCGGGATCTCTACTGTACAAAATAATATTTCATCATACCGAGACTGATTTTTAATTTTAACCACGAAGACAAGTCTGCGAGCAACAATTCAATTAAAATTCTCTTGACGTACTAAGCAAGGAATTAATTTTCTAATTTGATATGCGGTGAATGCAAATGTGTAATTGTGAGGTACAGGGTGACCTTGAGGTTGCTTATCACTTTGCTCGTAAGAGGAGAGTTCCCGCTGAAAGAAGAAAACACCGAGTGCATGGGAATGATTTATGCTCCAGAAGAAAAAAATCCCCTTTATTTTTTTTCGTAAGTATTTGACACAAAATATTTCGTAAGAAATTGCGAAATAAAGGTTAAATTTTTTGACGCTGCTACCATTGAAAAATTTGTTCATTATGGATTCTGACGTATTTTCTACTAATAATGTTAAGCCTAAGGTTAACCTAAGATAAGGTTAGTTGCCTCTTGAGCTATTTCAGGTACTCTTCTTTCAATGGATGAAATGATACTGATCGCTTCTGTTGAAATTCTGTCTTGATTTGGGGAAGAAACCAGCTCGAATGGTCTCCTCGAAACTTTCTCGCATACTCTTTAATATATATATATATATAGACTTGTATTATTAACCGCCTGCCATTATAAAATAGTAATTATGCAACAACTGATTAGAGTGCTATCTTTTGCGATTTTTGGATACATATTTGATTTTCTGGTATAATAAAAGTACTAGAATATCAATATATGTATTTTCGTTATTGTTGATGTGCCAGAACTATGGCGCCAGAGCTTTCAGTAAATAATTCTAAATGCAGTCGCCCCATTCTAAATGTATTATGTGGTTCAGTGGTTTTTATTATCTAAATTCTAATTTCTAACTCTCAAGAATCAAAGATATCATTAAACACAGAGTGACATTTATTGACGAATACGGAAAGCTACACGAACACAAAGATATTCACCGTTACATCTCTATATGATTAGACATTACAAATCTGAATAGCTAAGCATGAAAAAAATGTATCATAGTTTTAGAAAAACTACGCATGCGCTGGTTTCCATGACAACAGCGGCTGAAAAAAGAAAGAAAAAAAGAAAGAAAAAAAAAACGTCTCTAAGATGGAACAGTTATATTATATGTAATTCCGTTTGTATAGGGAATTGAATAAAATGAATAGTATGGAAACCTGTCATAGTATCTCCCCGGAATTTTCTTGCATATCTATACATATAATAGAGCTCAATGTGTGTATGTGTGTGTGTGTGTGTGTGTATGTTGGCGTTCTACAGGCCAGACCATTCAACCTACAGCTACCAAATTTGGCACATGTATACCTTGGAGGCCGGGAATGTGCACCTGGGGGTTATTTTTTCGAATTTTTAAGTAGAATTTTATTTATTTAAAAATTAAGCGAAATTTTGACGTGTTTCTGCTATAACTGCCGAAAATATTACCGCACAAAAAAGATTTTTACATCAAGTTAAAGATCAAAAATTTATCTTTTAAATGATACTAATGTTTTAATCTTAAAATTAAATTTCTATTTTTAATGAATTTTTAAATAAATATTTTAACTATGTTTTTAAATAATTTTTTTCGTAAAAAATAAAAATTAAGTTTAAGCACGTTTCGCATTCATGGGAAAAAATTAGCTTTTTTCAAAGTGTTGCCATCACATTGATTAAAGATCTAACTGAAAATAAATTAAATCTTTTTGGAAATGAAATCTGCAAAAATATAATTTTCGGCACGTGTCTGTAGGAAATGAAACAAATATGAAATATTATTTTTTCTAAAAAATAAATTCAAGAAAAATTATTTTATGATCTTTTACACTCTCTATACAGGGTGTTTATTTAGTCCCGGACCCATTTTGATATTTAATGACTAATAAATAATGAAGATATAAACAAACTTAAGGCATTTATTGATGGAATAACTCATATATTTTCCTTTTCAGGTTTGAATATTTTTACTTTTGTAAATATCGTCTGCGCGTGTTTTTAATTTCAGATAATTTCATTTTCCAGTCTAAATATCTGTACTTTTCTAAATATCGTCTGCTTATTAATTGCATTTTTGTCTCTTTTGTTTTTGGCAACTATTGAAATGTTATGTATACTTTTGATGTGTTTGTTCTATGTAGTACTTTTGTATGTGATGTTTTATTCGAGCGGATATTAAGGAAAATGCATACACCACAAGAGAAAGCACAGATTTTATGGTGGTAATAGAGATAATTTCTAATCAACTAAATCACTGACTTTTAAGAGTTAATTTCTAA
>JAPMOR010111524.1:480088-495177 GCA_026543865.1 Argiope aurantia
TAATTTCTAATCAACTAAATCACTGACTTTTAAGAGTTAATTTCTAATCAACTAAATCACTGACTTTTAAGAGTTAATTTCCAATCACTTAAACTGACTGATTTATGATTTGAATATCACTATTCAATAAAAAAAGCATAATTTTAGATTTTTCATCGATCGTTTCAAAGAAAATACGCCAATCAGCGCGCAGGTTTCTCAAGATTAATTCTCCTAAGATTATGAAAATGTTGAGTTTTTCTAAATTTTTAACATTCAAAACTTCATAAATAAGTCTTAGTTGATCGTGGAAAATAAAAACATTCATTCATTTATTTAAAATTTTGTGTGTCCAGAATATTTCTCAGAATATGATACCTTACTGCATTAAATTTAGACTTCATAATTTTTGAAATATATTTATAGGCCGGAACAAAATATTATTATTGATTTCATTTCAATCCTTTTGAAAACAAAAATAAAAACTAATTTTATGCTGAATCTCAGAAATTTTTGTTGAATTATTGTTTGAGATATTACATAAATAATGAAAACTATTTTGTAGTTAACATAAGACTTAAATACCGAGCGATTCTGTTTGCAATACTCACATTCAATAATAATAATAATTAATAAATAGCAATAAAGATGATAAATAAAATAAAACGCTTGGTTTTATTAAAAAATATCTTAATATTAATTGCAATTTCATCATTTGCATTTTAAATTAAAGTTAAAGTTTTGCCGGAAATGACAACAAATTAGCAAAATATATATAGTAAATTGAACGAAACGATTTAAACAGTATAAGTTTGGTATGGCTATCAAAATGTGAAGATTAAAAATGTTTTGTTTGAGAATCTTTTAAGAGACCAGTTACTTAAAATATTTAATTGAAAATTGTAGCGAGCTGTAATACTGGCGAACCGGCTGGTCACCAAAGGCGGCTAGTTCTATAATAAATGTATTGTTATATTAATAACCGTATGCCACTACCGAACAATAGTTATGAAAAATTCTATTAGAATGCAATCTTTGACGATATTTTTTCAATTAATCGATGGGATTCTGGTAATACAAAAATAAACAGAAAAGCTGATTGGTTTTTAGACGTCTTCTTTTCTGACATTTTGAAACCAAAATTTAACATATACAACTGCAGTCACAAATTTTGTGTACATGAAAATCATTGCATTTTTGAGTTGTCGTATTTACATGCTTATGAAAATGCAGAACGGCAGGTGGTCAACCCCATGACAAATTGGTGTCAAATGTGATACATTTCTGTACTTGTTAATCCTGTGTACCAAATTTTTAAAATCTAACTCTCTTTGTTTAATAGGTATCATGTTAACTTATATCGTACAGCCGAACTATCCCTGAATGGAGTTCTTTAAAAATTTGATAGAAATTTAAAACTTTGGAACAGGACAATATAACTTATTTCATTCGTTTAGGTTGACCCAATTTTGTGTTCGTGTTCATAATTTCCGAAATGTATTTTTTCGGATTCTGGAAGCACGAAATGTGACCTGAATTCGTCAAAATCTCGAATTCGAATGGTTTCTGAAATGTTCTTATCGGTTCTCTAAGAAGTCTCTGCCTTTCTTATTTCTTATTCATACAAAACTCGTTTTAGACAAATGTTATGTTTTATTAACGTTATTTTATCTATTAAAAATATTGTACAATAAGTACGTCTTTCCGATTAACATACGATGCCTTGGAGTTATCTGGATTCCGTAAAAGCACTTAGAATTGAAAAAACTTGGTTCTGCAACGCAAGAACAACATGCAACTGCATTTTCATGTTGTATGTTTGAATTAGTGGATTTATAGGCAGGCAAATACAAATACAAGCAGTGAAAAGGATCACGAAATATTTTAGTGTACTTTCCAATAAATGTACTTGTGTGTTATTAACTGCATGCCACAGAGGAAAAAGTAGAAGCAAAAAAGGATGTTTGGCGATTAATCGCTGCGATGCGTTTAATACATAAATAGATAAGACCTGCATGTGCATTTCTGACACTTTTTTCCACCGATTTAAAATAAATTTAACACTGAACTACAGTTAATGTCATAAAATCATATACAAGTTTTATATATTTAAGTCATTGCTTTTTTTTTTAAATATCGCGTTTGCATACTTGTGAAAAAATAGACCGACAGATGATCAACCCCTTGTCGGATTTGAATCACAATTTGACACCTATCTTTCCTTTAGATCTTAAACTTGTATGGCAAATTTTATCAGTCTAGCTCTCTCCGTTTTGTAGTTATAGTGTTAACTTTTATTCGGACTGCCGGACAGATAAGCTTCTTCTGCATGCATTTTTTTTTTCTTTTCAAAATTTGATAGAAGTCTATAAATGTGGTGTAAATACCATGTATCAAATTTCATCCATTTAGACCGAAGAGTTTTGATTTATCGTATTTACAGATAGGAGGACATCATGTCAGAAATGTGTTTTTCAAACATAGTGAGTTCTCATACGTGAAGTTTCATCAAAATTTCGAGTTCGTATTTTTTTGACGATTACAATAATTTCTCTGTGTATATTTCGTAAACGAAGAAATAAAAAAAAGTAAAAAATCATTGGGAATGTTTTAAACATGGAAATTTATTAAAATCTTAAAACAAACAAAACTATAAGAACTCTGTTAGAGAACATAGGACATATTAAAACCTTGATTTTTTTTTTTTAACGATTCCAATATTTTTCTCATTTTCTGAGACGAAAGTCTAAATTGATAATAATAATAATAAAAAGTTTTTATAAGAAGATTGCAAATTACTTTCTTAAATCAACTGATTCATTTTATGTGACAGATCTCATTTTTTATGGGCAAATGCTGTTAGAATTTGAAGTAGAGTTATCTCTTCGGAATGTGCTATCGTGTATCTAAAAAGAGAATAATATTAGAGCAGCGTTATCGCAAAATAAAGTCATTTAAATCTAACTGTATGATTATCTCTCTTTCTTTTTCTCCTTGTGGTTTTATGTTTCACCATACAGCAAATTTTATAGGAGATTAATTCTTCTATTCTTTAAGCGCATTTCAACAACTTTGTTCTGATATCGATGTTACAGGCTTTCGCAATTCACTTATCTATACTTTAGTTTTCGAGATATCTTCTTTGTATTTTAAATCTAAGTGTCTTTTCGTCTTCTAAATCTTCATAACTTAGTGTGCATGTGAAATTTAAATGACATTGATTTGAAGTTTAAATTAATTGTTAAATAACAAATTATATACAATTGTTTATCTATAATCTCATTTAAATTTATAATTAATGTGCTTATTCATTGTTACTTTTAAATTAATGTGCTTAACTAAAAGCACGGTAATCTCTTAATAATTCTATAGATATATCGGATTAATGATGGCATCGATTAAATGAAAGTTTCATTAAAAAAAATATACTTCGAGCCAAAAAAAAAAAACACCATTTAATTATTGTCGCGCTTTAATTTTTTTTCCAATTTATAATCCAAAAAGAAATTTTTATTCTCTAGCTGGCAATGTTCGAACAAAATATAAATCAATTTCATCGCATTTCCAAAAATCGTTTAGAACTCTGTATAATTAGTTAAAAAATAAAACTTTAGCTTCAGTTTTCATGTTTTTTCATATTTTGTTTAAATAAATTATTATTCTAATTTAATATGATATCGCTTTTGAAGACTTTGTTTAAATATTATTCTTACAAAATGAATTTGGAAGAATTCTCTTTATTTAAACGCAAATCATTTGTTATGTCATAAATAATTACCATACAGTTGAAGCAGAAGATGAACGATAATCGAATTCTTAATATCTTAAATGTTTTAAAATAAATTCTTCATATATATCGTGGATTTATTTATGCTCACAAACAAAATGCGCTGAAATAGAGAAATCGTATTTATTGCACCAAATATATAAAATTGTACAGAAATTTTAACTATGTATAAGTGTTTATTTTAATTATGAACTCATAACAAATTTTTATACCTCTGGAATTAGACATGCTTTCCTAAGTGGGAAAAAAAATGCTCTAATTGTTTATCATGATTGATCCAATATTTCTTTAAAAAATTACTGTCTATAAAACGTTTAAGCTTTTGTACAACTCCTTGTCCTATTAGTTATAATATTCTCGACACACAGCCACAGCACATCAAATTCCACCCCCTTACAACCAAAACTGACCGAATTATTAGGCGTTGAATTCCGTTATTTTACACCAATTATCGATCGCGGATCAGAAGTGAGATGATTGGCGATTCACCTAGTGGCGGCTATTGTAAAGTTCAAAAATCATCTTAAATAGTGATACTCAAAGCATCATAGTTCATTTAGCTTTTGTTGCAAAATGGGGAACTTTCTTGCTGTTTAAATGTAAATGTTTCAAGAAAATTTCGTTAAATATGATTCAAAAAACCGAGAAACTATATAAAAAAATAGATTAATTAATATTTGCAGTAGTTTATTTTATTGTCGAAAATAGCGTTAATTGTAAGTCTTTACAGCATTTAGAGCATTCTTCTAATAAAATATAAACCTAATAATATATAAACCTAAACAATAATCTAAATAGAACTTAAAGATAAATCTAACTTCAACAATTTAGAAATTAGCCTCTAAACCACGATTCGAATAGACCCCTTTAAAATGAAACTGCAATATCTATTCAGTAGCCAGTTTGTATTGCGTTCAAGGTCACTAGCACAGACTTTAAATTGTCATATTTTCACTTTCATCCACTCGCCCTTCTGACGATAGTAGACTGCTAGACGAGTCGAATTAGCGAAGTATCGGATTATTGAGAAGTTTTTAACAGCATTATAAAATGCTAGAATTTCTGAATCACTTGCTTTTGAAAAATTTAATCCAAATGTTGTTACTGATGTACAGTTTCAGCCTAAAATTCTCAAATTAAATCCATCCTTATAATAAGACACATTTCAGAATTGTCATTTTCGCATATCTATGCACAGACAGACAGTCTCAAGAATTTGGTTCACAATTTTACACATATCTAAAATTTAGGTACTAAAGCCACATATGACCATTTTCATCTAGAAATTCATTGTGTTTTTTTAGTTATGCTTCCGTAGATACAGACAGACAGACTTCCCATGAGCTTATTTCATCCAGAGTAGGTGAGAAATTTACAATTTTAATGTAAATTCATTAAAGCAAATTGTATGCTTTTAGCTTGCTGCGTCTTTGAGCTTTCGTGTAAAAATTAACTTTAAAAAAAAGAACGTTCAAGCAGATACAATTTGAAACATGTTTTTTGTAATAGTGGTAAGGGGCAGAGAATTCAGAGATTTATCAAAATATCGAAGTCATATTTTTTTAACAATTTTTTTCTGTGTTTAATTCGTGCAGATGATTTAAATCCGGGATTGACCTGATTGTACGACCTGGCTGGAAAACCAGAGGACTCCAAATTTAAAACTCCTTTGGTCCGAGGAATCCCGTATACGCGAACTTGATGCCAAATCTTTTTCCGATAGAAGATGGGCGCTTAGAAATGGAGATGACCGTTCAAATGTCATCCTCATCAACTAATCATTGTTTAAAATTATTTAGTCTTTACTCAAACAGCCCAGATGTTGCTATGAAACAGACGTAAATATAACTAGGTTAAATAAGCCAAATTAAATTATTAAATTATTTTAAATTAAATTAAATTAATTGCACAAATCTCCCCAATTTTACAAGTCGCACATTCCACATTATCTTATTATAAAATAATTTTATGACTATAAGTAAAACTATTTTTCATAAAAAAAAAAATGTCAACCAAATTGTATTAAAAGCATAAATCTGTCGCAAACCAACAAATTCGAATTCATCTTAAAGATTCGATAATTAATCACAGATAAAAATGTCAGTTTCCTGCAAATTTTTAATGTTATATTTGAACACAATCTGGCATACAACTTAAAACATCTTTCATAGTCAATGCCAAACGGTTTTAAATTTAACCATTTTGATACCTACTAAATAACAAGCGCAAGGGCGCTTTTTTTTTTTTTGCTCATTTAAATAGGTTGTAAAGAATTCCCATTCCCCGACCACGGATCCTTGTTTTGCATCGATACCTGATGCCTTACTCGAAAAGCTTGCCTTCTCTTGTAACTGCAGATTACATAATATTACGTGATAGTATTTCTGTATAAGCACTTACGTAAGGAAAAACTTGTTTTGCGCCCATCAGTAACACTGATTTGTTGAAGTTTTCAATGCTTTTGTTCGAACTACTTATCCCGTTTAAGAATGCGGGAAGATGTTCGAATGTTCCGGAAATCATTCTGTAACAAAGAATTCTTTTTATCAGAAAGTTATTATGACAGCTGAGTTTGCTTAAAGGACAAAAGAGAGGTTTGTGTCAGATTTGGAGATATCTCTGAAATGTGACTTTTCAAGATGCTGTTGGAAGATGTGAAATTCCTTTCGTTTAGTTTGAATAATTTTGCGAGATTTCCCTCTTTAAATTATAACTGATTAGTCGCCTTCAGCGACCGGTTTTTTTGCCTTGAAATTGTAACCTGGTTAATAAACTATTAATATAGAATTCAATTTTAAATTTCACTTTGTTATTTCATAAGATTCAAAAATATTAATCTATTGGAATAAATCGTCTATTAAAATTATTACGTGCGCAAATTAAAAAGAGTATACGCTAGGAAATAAAAATGGAAGTGGAAATCCTAGTTTGGAGTTAATGTCCAAAGTAGTTTGTCCAACGCAAGTAATTTTGTATATATATTCATTCTAACAATAGCCAAAGTGAATGAGTGGATTATTTGATGGAATAACGAAATTAGTTTTACTTAAATTAAAACTAATTAAAGAAAAAATATACGAAAATAAAATTAATATCATGAAAATGGTAATCTTTTTGAGTTTATTGAAAGTGTAAAAAATTTTTGGCGGTGATATTTTCGAAAGATATAATTGAAATACATCAACAGTTTATTTTGCTACTTTCTTGTATATCAAATTTAGAGGAAATATTGTAATCGTCAATAAATTCGAACTCGAGATTTTGATGAATCTCTAGAGACCTCCGAGTCCGAAAAACACATTTTTCGCATTATGTTGTCTATTTGTTTCTGAACACGATAACTTGGAAAAACTGACGAAATTTAGCATACGGACTTCCGACCAGATTTGTATAGGAAATGCAAGGTAATTTGAAAGGGAATGCTAGGTAATTTTTAAAGAATGTTGTAAGCGATAGAGATTTCCATCCCTTCACTGGGAGTGTGAGAAAATGATGTAGTCATCAATTTTCTAGAGTGCGTGTTAAAAATAATTAAATAAAAAATTGGAATTGGATCAGGAAATAAGAGAAATTTCAGAATGATGTTAATGTGGGCTAAATTAAGATTTAAAAAAAATTGAAATTAGTTAGGATTTAAATTATATTTATAAATATCATTACATACAAATGCACACACACATACACATAATTTCTGGTTAGTTAAACATTGAAACAAAGATTTAATTATAATTAAATGTGTGTAGTTTTCTCAGGTGAATTTTTTAAAACTTCTCCATCCAGTTCGATATAAATATGCAATTGGTGATCAGTTCCAAATTTCGCATTCATGCATATAATCATTTTCTCTAAACATGAGAGAAAAATTTATTATGGTGCATTTTTTTCGAACTAAATTTTTGAATTATACGTAAGTAATCAATTGTACTCAGTATTACACATAATATTTCTCAATGCAATATACTGTAATTAACCTGAAATCCATAATAACGCGGTTTCCTTAAAATTGTATAACAGTATCCATTTTATATACTTTTTGTATATATCAAAATACCCAAAAATAGAAAGAAAATCTAAAACGAACGTAACTAAACAAGTAATTAATGCCCTAAGAAAGAATAAAATTCTAAAAAAATTTAAAATTTTCTTGTTCATTATTCTGCTCATGACAGCCTTTGTAATATATCTCTCATTTCATTTTTCCCTTAGGCATGTCGGAGATTTGGGCAACATCGAATGTGATGAGCACGGAGTGGCCAACATTGTGTTCTCAGACGATGTCGCTTCCTTGAAAGGTCCTTATTCGATCGTTGGAAAAGCCATTGTGGTAAGTAAAAAAAATCGGGGTATAATTCTCGTTGTTCCTTGTATGACATTCATTCAGCGTTTCAGCTAAGAGCTTCGAATCTTTCTTTCAATTTCACATTGATAATGATTCTTATCTGTCAACTTAGTAATTGTTAAGCGATCGTGAAAGCAAATGAAAATGTTCTTAATTGGCCTGCTATTGTTAATATTTTTGAAATTTATTTTTTCTATATAAAACATTTCCCCGTTCAATTACACGCGAAGAGTTTTTTTTATAAAAAATGATTGTACCGAAAAGCGAAAAAAAATTATTTAAATCAAAAGAAAAATCAGGAAGTTAAAAGACTGAAGTGCTAAAAGAAAAACTCGAAGTATATTGGAAATTTAATCACACTTGCAATATATTTTATTTTTAATGAATATTTTGATATATTCTTTTTGTATCGCATAGTACCGCTCTGATGAGTTGACGTGTGTGACGTAAGAATTGCATGATATCAGACAAGTCTATTTTGATAAGTCAGGAGACGGATGAGAGGTCAGATATGGCTGCATTTCGCTCCGTCATAACTCGAAATTCTCCACCAACGCTTTATAAAGACACTTTGTAAAGATTTACGTAAAGTTAAGAACAATTTAAAAAAACAGAAATTAATTTTCATTTTAAAAATATGGGAATTTCAATACAATAATATTTGTTATATTTCTGTTAATTTTCTGAAACCATGCACTATTTGATATTTTCTCTCTATCTTTCTCTTAAAATTATAGGACCAACCTTAAATTGAAAATTGAGCAAATAAATATTCGAACATTATAATGATATCGGAAATACACAATGGTTCTAATTTCAGAGCTCATCAGATTACGAGAGGAAAAATCGATTACCAAGCTTAAATTTTAAATACGAAAAAATTTAAATAAAAGTGTATGTAACTTCTTAAAATATGACAATGTAGTGGAATTCACGTAGCAATCTCGCACTAAAAATTTATAAACTTTGATTAAAGGAACAATAAGAAAATTTTATCTGATTGGAGGACATCGCTTAACAATAGGTGCATAAAAAGGGATAAAAATGTCTAGTGGTTGTCTTCAGAGACGTCAAGACGGATTTTTTTTCATCTAATTTGTGTTTTAAAAACCAAATGTTCATTAATCTGTCTGAGGACAGTTTTATGCCCCGAATACCTATTATTTAATCTCACTACATTTTTTTTTCAGAGCATCCATTTTTCTTTAAGAAAAAAACAACAACAAAATAGAATTAAGTAATGCAAAATTCGTGCAAATATTCTATAGAGTTTACGAAACATATTTTTGTATCTAGAATTTTCAAAATTAGTTTAAAGTTACTTCTTGGATAATAAATGCAAAATTTCAATCAGATTTTTTATTAATTGAAAATTTAATTTTAATCTTTTTTCTGATAAATGTTGAAGCATTATTTCATAAAAGTAATTTTTATATCATTTTTTAAATTTCAAAAAATTTAGAAAATGTTTGTTATAATGTTTGTTTTCAAAGATATAAATTTTATCTACGAGCATTTTTTTTCTTTAACTTTCATAAACAATTTAAAATTTATTATTTAACTTCTCACTTAATAGATTTTTATCTTTCACTAATAATTTAAATGCTCAGCAGTATGTTTCATTGTGAAGTAGGCTTTGTTCTTAAATAATAAACAAATTTCCTCTAATTAATAAATTGATATTTTTATTCAAATTAGTTATGATTTCTATTAATTATTCAAATTTGTAAATTTACATTTCAAAAATATTTAATTCTTGATTGTAGACCTTTATTTCATATATAAATGATAAATTTTAATTATTTTGTTACAATTTAATGAATTTGTAAAATTAATTTAGAAACGAAAGAAGAAATATTATGAAAAGGCAGACGATAAAAAAACGCTTTTTAAAATGATAATATTAGGATATTATAAAGTTTCGAACTACAAGTCTGAATTTTTTTTTCTTCGGATAAGAAATTAAACTTTTTCTGAAAAAGTGAACCTCTACTGTTAAATAATGAAGTAATTTCGCATTCCTTTAAACTCTAAACACATTTTTAACTGTTAATCTATATACTTATAATAAAGCTCAATGTGTGTGTGTGTGTGTGTTGGCGCTCTACAGGCCAGACCATTCAACCTACAGCTACCAAATTTGGCACGTGCATACCTTGGAGGCCGGGAATGTGCACCTGGGGGTCATTTTTTCGAATTTTTAAATAGAATTTTATTTATTTAAAAATTAAGCGAAATTTTGACGTGTTTCTGCTATAACTTCCAAAAATATTACCGCACAAAAAAGATTTTTACATCAAGTTAAAGATCAAAAATTTATCTTTTAAATGATACTAATGTTTTAATCTTAAAATTAAATTTCTATTTTTAATGAATTTTTAAATAAATATTTTAACTATGTTTTTCAATAATTTTTTTCGTAAAAAATAAAAATTAAGATTAAGCACGTTTTGCATTCATGGGGAAAAAATTAGCTTTTTTCAAAGTGTTGCCATCACATTGATTAAAGCCCCAATTAAAAATAAATTAAATCTTTTTGGAAATAAAATCTGCAAAAATATAATTTTCGCACGTGTTGTTTCGTTAATGACTCATAAAATAATGAAGATATAAGCAAACTAATGGCATTTATTGATGGAATAACTAATATATTTTCCTTTTCAGGTTTGAATATTTTTACTTTTGTAAATATCGTCTGCGCGTGTTTTTAATTTCAGATAATTTCATTTTCCAGTCTAAATATCTGTACTTTTCTAAATATCGTCTGCTTATTAATTGCATTTTTCTCTCTTTTATTTTTGGCAACTATTGAAATGTTATGTTTACTTTTGATGTGTTTGTTCTATGTAGTACTTTTGAATGTGGTGTTTTATTCGAGCGGATATTAAGGAGAATGCATACACCACAAGAGAAGGCACAGATTTTATGGTGGTCATAGAGTTAATTTCCAATTAACTAAATCACTGACTTTTAAGAGTTAATTTCCAATCACAAAAACTGACTGATTTATGAAAATTTGAATATCACTATTCAATAAAAAAAGGATAATTTTAGATTTTCCATCGATCGCTTCAAAGAAAATACGCCAATCAGCGCGCAGGTTTCTCAAGATTAATTGGCCTAAGATTATGAAAAGGTTGAGTTTTTCTAAATTTTTAACATTTAAAACTTCATAAATAAGTCTTAGTTGATCGTGGAAAATAGAAACATTTATTCATTTATTTATTTAAAATTTGGTGTGTCCAGAATATTTCTCAGAATATGTTACCTTACTGCATTAAATTTAGACTTCATAATTTTTGAAATATATTTATAGGCCGGAACAAAATATTATTATTGATTTCATTTGAATCCTTTTGAAAGCAAAACTAAAAACTGAATTTTATGCTGAATCTCAGAAATTTTTGTTGAATTATTGTTTGAAATATTACATAAATGCTGAAAAATATTTTGTAGTTTACATAAGACTTAAATACCGAGCGATTCTGTTTGCAATACTTACATTCAATAATAATAATAATTAATAAATAACAATAAAGATGATAAATAAAATAAAACGCTTGGTTTTATTAAAAATATCTTAATATTAATTGCAATTATTCATTTACATTTTAAATTAAAGTTGAAGTTTTGCCGGAAATGACAACAAATTAGCAAAATATATATAGTAAATTCAACGAAACGATCTAAACAGTAGAAGTTTGGTATGACTATCAAAATTTGAAGATTAAAAATGTTTTGTTTGAGAATCCTTTAAGAGACTAGTTACTTAAAATATTTAATTGAAAATTGTAGCGAGCGGTAATACTGGCGAACCGGCTGGTCGCCAAAGGCGGCTAGTTATTTATAAAACTAAATGTTATGATGATTAAATTACAAATTTTTGCTAAAAATTAATAAGCAAAAATAAATATTACATAATTGTTTTAAATGTTATATGCTTTTCGTTGCTTTCACCGATAAGTGCTTAAATATTCTAGTCATTAAATTAAATATTACATTAATGTTTGTTTTAAATAAATTTTTAAATTATTTGAGTATGATATTATATGATATTTGTCATAAAGCGCTGTAATTAGAATGCAATAGTTGATGTATCCAAGCTCGATTAGGAAAGATTAAAGCATTATCATAGTGTATCGGACTAAAAATTAGAATTTTTCTCATTTTTTTAAAAATATTTTTTGTAATTTTTAGATCCATGCTCTCCCTGACGATTACGGTCTCGGTGGTAACGAAGAAAGTTTGAAAACTGGAAACGCTGGCACACGTCTCGCATGCTGCGTGATCGAGAAAGTGGATAAGTTGCCAATTCGTTCCTACAAGGCCATCAAAACCGCCAAGCAGTATCAAAATTGATCAAATTTACAACCACGATAGCTTCCTTAGCTCTGTGTTTTTTCTTTTCCTTTTTGTATACTTACTCGCTTGCCGTGCAACCCTGCCAGGCGACCAGTTATTGTCAAGGTCAGCCGTAAAATGTACCTTAAAATAGCTCGAGATTTGTTTTTGTAAGTCGGAAAATGAACATTCAATCAAATATTATTCTGCTGCTTGTGGTTGGTTGCGTATAAGCAATAAATTTTTGTTAAAAAATAATTTACGAAATTTTTTATTGAAGTTTAAAATTAGAAATTTCTGTATTTTAAGCTTTGAATTATTTATTAATTTCATTTTCTGTCGTACAATTTTCTTAAAATGGAAGCATGAAATATTTTCAGTGGAATAATTTCATATGATATTACAGAATTTGATGAAATAAATATAATGAAATTTTTTTTTCAGAATATATTCTGAATGAAAAAAAAATGAAAAAAAAGCTGTGTGATGTAACACTCTTTGTTGAACCATTTTACTCATGAACTCAAGTTATTCTAGTTAAATCTGATCGGTCTGAATTATTGTAAAAACACACAAGCATTAATTTTTTTAAGAAATAAGATATTGTTAATATTTTATTAATCAATTTATATCATGGAATTTGATGAACTAAATGTAACGAAAATTTTCTTTCATAATATATATTGAATGAAAAGAAAAAAGACAAAATAATGTAACATTTTTTGTTTGAACCATTTTACATATTGAAGAATTCAAGTTACTCTAGTTAAATTTGATCGATCTGGATTATTGTAAAACTACACAAAAAAATTAAATCTTTTTAAAGAAATGAAAAATGGTAAAATTTTATTGATCAAGTCATATAGCGAAATACTATTATATAAAATTAAGAATTATAAAAATCGAGTCGAAATAAAAACATTTTTTTATTTTTTAACTAACATTCCATTTGTCTTGCCTTATCTGACATATACACGATTACTAGTTTAATCTAATCTATCTGGATTATTGTAAAAACTCGCAAGCAATTTAAATTTTTTTAAAGAAATGGAAAATTGCTAATATTTTATTGGTCAAATCATATAGCGAAATACTATTATATAAAATTAAGAATTATAAAAATCGAGTCGAAATAAAAACATTTTGAACTAACATAACAATGGTCTTGCCTTATCTGATAGATGCACGATTACTTCTTTTGACAGTAACTAGAAGATATAATATCTGAGAAAAAAAATGTTTTTACCCTGTTCCTAGTTCGTTTTCAAAAATATTTGCTGTATTTTTGTTTATGACTACTTTATTTTTTTTTAATATCTATAATATTTTATTACTAAACTGTGTAATTTACTAATGTTAACGATATATACTGGCGTATCTTACGGATACCGTGCGACCTCATTGGTTTGAAGAAAAAAACACGACTAACGGAATTTTAAAAGTACCGAACATTGTATAAAATAAAGAGAAAATCGGGGAAACCGAAAAAATTATTGTTCATGTAAAAAATAGTAAACCCGAAATAAACTGCCAATAGCAAAGACAATAGGAAATTTAATTTTCCTTTAACAAATGAAAACTTATGTGAAAATATAAAACCTCCTGTGAGACGTTTTAAGATACGCTGATCAAACCGAAGTACTACGATAAAAAGGAAGTAATGAACTCACTAATGTCATTGTTCTGCTATTAAATTTAAACAAAAAGTATTCGGTCGTCCTTTTACTAATATCGTATTCAAATCAGTTTCGATTGGTCCTTTTTTTTATAGAATTTTAGGATATTTGTCAGATTTCTTTTACTTAATATTACAAAAAAAAAAGAAAAAACAATGCTAAGGTTCATTTCTACTGTTAGAAATATACAAATTAGAATATTCCATTATTAGAAATGTTCAAAATTTAAGAATGAGAATTATTCTCGAAAAGCTGGCAGTAAGAAACCATTTATTATAGGAAGAAATTTATTCAATAAAATAAATATTTGGTTTAACAGAAGAATAAAAGTGCTCAATAACCTATGAACTGATTGTGCAACTCTAATGCTCATTTTGACTCAGCAAAAACATCTATTCATGTATCTACATTTGTCTTCTATATGTCAGATTTCTTTACCTTAATATTACTCGAGAATTACTGAGCTGATATCAGAAGGAAGTATGTCATTTTTGTTGATAGAAATATTCAAATTAAAATATTCCATTATTAGAAATTCGCGAAATTTAATAATGAGAATTATTCTGGAAAAATTGGTTATAAGATACCATGTATAATAGAAAGAAACTTATTCTATAAAATAAATAAGTGGTTTAATAAAATAGAATAAAAATGTTAAAAAAACTTTGAATTGATTGCGCAACATTAATGTTATTTCTAAACAAAAAGAGAAATTTTATTTCCTAACATGAAATAACTGATGGTCCATTGCAACTGATTGCAGTGCCTCGTCGGTAAGTCTCAGCGTCATATTGCAAAGGTGGGGGATTCAAGATCTGATTCTCAATATCGACCTCGTCATCCGATTGCGGTTATAAATTACTGTACTGATGGTATAAATCTCTTGTAGCTTCAAATTATATATATATATATATATATATATATAATCTTGTAACTTTAATTACATTAATTAATGTAATTAAAGTAG
>JAPMOR010111524.1:503139-556396 GCA_026543865.1 Argiope aurantia
CTAAAAATATTATAGCACAAAAATAAATTTTACATCATTTTAAAATTTAAAAAAATTGTCTTTTCAATGATACTAAGTTAATTGTCTTGCTATTGTTTCTGAATTTTGGCAATTAAAAAAATACCTTTTCTTTAATGTTTAGTAATATAGTGTATTGCCACCCTTAAATCTCATTCTTTTAAATATCAAATCGCTTGATTTTCTATTATTGTTGAAAGCTTAAAAGGAAGGATTCTGCTTACTATGTATGTTAATTTCGATACCAATAAAAAAAAAGTTTTAATATTATAAAATCTAGAAGATAGGTGAACTACACATTTACATTTTTAATACCAAAAAGATATCATGAGAATGATTTTCGTCAGAAACTTCATACGCACAATGAACAGTATATGTGTAAAACAATTCAAATAACACGGTTTTAATGTCTGCCAATTTAGCAGAATAATGGGCATGAAGTTATGTTGTTATGGCACGTTACAAGCCTGCAGACAGTTATCCGTCAGCGTTAAGCCGGGCGAGCGTCTCTTATTTCTTCAGTAGCGCCAACTAGAGCCAAGAGTACGACTTAACTACTTCATGCTTCACATTCGCTTGCACAACACCTTTTTACAGGGGGAGGTGCACATTCACACACCTTACAGATAGAACACAGAAGAGGAGCAAACATGCCAGAACCGGAACGCCCAGATCAAGGGAAAGATGCGCTATCCCTATGCCAGGTCGCCAGCGCCATGATGAAGTTATACTGCAATTACAAACTTTAAATGAAATATAAATAATATCTCAGTGGAACAAGCTGGTCTCCGAATGTGACTAGTATAAAGAAACTCAAGAGAAAAATATTCCTCTCGGTTTCTTTATGGATGAGAATAGGCTTTCCTATGTTTATATAGAATACTAAATGATGAGCACGTAAAATAACGTGCTCTATATCTATAAACTTTCTAGAATGAAAGTTTATAGATATCAAACTAGGGATGAAAGGCAAGCACTCGATTCTGCAATTTTCTTATCTGGAAGTGGTTTCGGAACAAATTTCCTGCCACAATCAGTACGCACCTTTGCACTTCCTTTTTACTACAAAACTTATATTCAAGCAAGCGAGTAAATAAACTTTACAAAATCCAAATATTTATTCGTTTGTATCTTATATGAATCTTATCGCTTAAAAGGAGGAAAGATTCTTCTATTAGATTTTCAAATGTTCTATGAGGTTGACGGATTTAGACATTTTGCGGTTCTAGGCTGTGGAAATTCCGTAACTACTCTTCAATATGTTGATTAAATGATTTCATATTTCAACTCATTTCTCACTTAAACTACAAGTTAACGCTTTATTTTTAGGTAAATTTTTAATTTTAGAAGCATTGTGAAATTTAATGAGATTTTATTATTTTGTCAACATGGAATAGACAGAAAATATAATGGTCAAAAAAATTCGAAATCGAGATTTTGACGAATCTCCACGTTTTAAACTTCCCTGAGACACTCAGTGTTGAAAAATATTCGTCTATCTGTCCGACTGTGACAAAGATAATTCAAAAAACGCTTTGAGCTAGACGGACGAAATTTGGCATACGATCTTTACAATAAACTTGCAGATTTCTATCAAATTTTGAATAAAATCTGTTCAGATGAAGTTCGTCTCTTCGAATATAAATTAACACTATAACTACAAAATGAAAAGAGCTAGTTAGATGAGATTCAGTCCACAGATTTAATATCTGTAGTGTAGACATTTGTAAAAGTTTGAGAGAAAACGAACAACGGATTGACTGTCTGTCGGTCTGATCTTTCAGAAACATGTTAACACGATAATTCAAAAACGCAATGACTTAAATATATAAAATTAGATACGGAATTTTTAACTACAAAGGCAGATTTGTAGTTAAAAATCTTTGTTTCATTCGATTGAGAAAAACATGTCTAAAGCATAAATTCGATTTTCGGATACTATGAAATGAAATGACAGGATACTACAGGATACTTTCGGATACTACATCCATGGATTAATCGCCAAAAAACTCGCCATGGATGGCACGATAGATTTAGTAAAAGTGCTAAATTCACGGCAAACATTATTATTTCTTAACTATTCTCGTCAGTGTTGTGCAGAGCGTTCTCTAGCATGAAAAGTGTATTAAAGAAAGTTAAAAATAAAAGTTTATTAAAGAAAGTTTGGGAAGACCACTCCTGCTATTTTAATTATCATGAGTCTTGATCCATGCATGTGTACAATGTTATTTTAAAAAGGCTCTCTGCAAATGCGTTTAAACGACTTAGACATATTAAAATTTGTCAAACTGTACTGGATAACATGTTAAGATTACTTTGCTTTCTCATCATAGAATTAGTGTTTAGAATTCATAGAATTGATTCATTCATAGATTTATTTAATAATATGAGTTGATATTTGATTTATGACTAACAATATTATTTTAATCGACGTGACTGCGGTTTCTCTCAACCTACTGACTATAGGTAACTGTCTAGTCTGCCAAAATTCACCCGTAGTTTTATGCCGTTAGAAGGTGTTTCTTGTTTGACCGAATATTTCATTATTGCAAGATAAAGATTGGTACTTATTCAAAAGAATGATACCAGTTCGCGATATATTTATTCACTTGTTGTTGTTTTTTTAAATCGATGACTTGACCACATCGCTATTCACATCAGTTCAGTTGTATTAACATCTCGTTTTAAAGCGATACTAGGGCTATTTGGGAACGGACTTTGTAATTTTGAACCATGGTCAGATGAAGAGACTGACACTGAGCTGGCATCGCTTTAGCTTCCGCATCACACCAGCGGAAGGACGTTTGGGACCGACGCATTTAGCAGGCATCAGAACCTCTTAGAAACGGTTCTTTGGTAGAATCGGTTCTGAAGCCTGAAACCCTCCGTTTCCGAAACCAACATCTTACTACCAGGCCACCGCGGCTCCTCATTCTTATCTTATAAAAGCATACTAAGCGTACTAATTCCTAAGCATGCTACGTGAGACGTATTTTCAACGAACCTCTGTATTCCAAATGTTAAAATCAATGTCGCTGTGTGAATTTGCTAGCAATTGTAAAACAACTAATATCTTATGCTGTTCTTTGGAGTAGAAAAAATTTCTAAAAATTGCAATTTCAAAATTTTTTTATTAAAATTGTCACTTTGATTTAGGCACGTTTCATAAAATATGTCGATATTTTAATGGCGAAAATTACCATTGTTCCATTAAAGATCAAAACTTCGAAATGCGATATTAAATATTTGAATGCACAATCCAACCACAACTTTGTATACATGAAGAAACCGTTTAAAGTTCTTGCAGGTTAGCAAACAACACTAGTTCAAGCTGGGTAAGTAAAAATAGTATCTCATTCACTCACCTGGGAAATATACAATCAGGAAAAAAATTACTCTTTTAAACTATGATTCACTGAACTATTAAATATTATACTAAACGTTCCAATCCACGCGCATATGTTAATAAAAGACGTCTCTTACTTGCATCGTAAACTTTGAAGACAGAAGGCCTATTAGTAAGAGTATAGATTTATTAAATGAAAGCACTAGCAAAATAAATGCATTAAAAATATAAAACAGTCACTTTCTATTAATATTATGTATATATAAAGGCGAATCCTTGTTCATATGCTTTTTTATGCAAATCTGCAATATTAAATGTGGCACGCACACTCTTTTTCACAACAGAAAGACCACTAGCAAATTTCCACGACCCAAAAGTTATTGAAAATATTAGTTAATTAAGTCATCCCAAAATTTTCCCACATACTCTATCTCAGGTGTTATCTCAGAGAAAGCCTTGTGTAGCAATGGCTTTCAATAGTTATGAATTAAATATTAACTTTTGGTGTGAATTTGGCATTTTTACTAATATATTGCGTGATCCTTGGCGAGATTTCCAACGATTAATCCTTGGCATGTAGTTAATAGTATCTGAAAACTTCTGTTTTATACACGTTTTTCCCAACTAATTGAAACAGAAATTCGACGCAAAACTACATTTGTAGTCACAAAACTTCGTACCAAATTTGATATATTTAAGTCACTTGGTTTTTGAGTTATCGCGTTTACATATTTCTAAAAGTACTGACCGACAGACGCTCCACCCGTTGTTGAATTTGATTCCAAATTTCATAGATGCCTACCTTACAGATATTAAATATGTGTAATACATTTTATCTATCCAATTCTCTTCATTTTTTAACTATCGCATTAAATGATATTCAAAAACCCGGACAGACGAACTTCTTTTAAACGGAGGTTTCTCAAAATTTATTAGAAATCTACCAATTAGGAATAAAGACCGTATATTAAATTTCATCTGTTTAGCGCAAAGCGTTTTTGAGTTATCTTTGTCCCTGACAGACAGACGGATGGACATTTTCCAAGAATGTGTTTTTCGATCTCAGGGAAGTCTGAAACGTGGAGATTCATCAAAATCTTGAGTTCAAATTTTTTGACTATTGCAATACTTTCTTTATACTAAGTATATGAAAACCCCCGGGGGGGAGGAGTGTCTAGAAAAGAGGATGAGATGCTTCCGGTATGGTGGTTGGATCTAAAATAAATAGAAATAATTCTACCATTAAAAATACTATCAAAATGTTTTCTGCTCTGTAAAAAATATATTGGTTAAAAGAAACTTTTATTTTTATTGCAGAGTCGTTATAATGCGATTTCTCTTCACTGGAATATTGCTAAATTCACAATATGGCGCATTTTAATTTTTTTAGCTTTCACGAACGAAAATAATTATATCTTTTAAAAATAATTTTCCTAAATTATATGAAGCTATTCAAAACACATGTAATTTTTACAAAATAATAAAAAATCAGGCATTCTAGGATTAAAATAAAGAGAAGAAATTACTTTTTTTAGGTATTGATTTCGAAGTAGTTTTTTTTCTTTCTCCCGCTTCATAGTATAATATATATTTAATATATTATACTATATAGTATAATATATATTATATATATTTAAAAATTGCCCGGAATAGAAACATAAAAATATTCATTTTATTGGTCAAAATTTATTGCATCTCTTTGCCATCCTAATCTCTTCCGACGGAAATGCACTTCTGCTAATATTTTTTCCCCTCCAATCATTATTATATGAATTAATATCATTTTTGTAAAACCCCTTCAGTTTAGTTATATTAATGTCCCGTTTTAAAGCAACACTAGGGCTGTTTTGGGACGGACTTTGTAATTTTGAACCACGGTCAGATGACGAGGACGACACCTGAGCTGGCACCCCCCTCTCCACACTACACCAACGAGAAGACGTTTGGTCCTGACGGATTTAACGTGCAACAGACCCCCTTAAACGATGGTTCTTCGGTGGAATCGGGTCTCGAAGATAAAACCCTACGGCTCACAAGCCGAGACCTTATCACCAGGCCACCAAGGTCAAAAACCCCCTCAGAGTTCATAGCAAATTTTTTAATTAAATAAATTGACTCAAAAAGTTAACTACAAAGAGATTATTTCAACTGTGGAAATAAGTACTGTGAAATTGTGAAGTCGTATTTATTGAATGGTTGGTCAAACACTCATGTATTTTATTTTTAATATTTAGTCTATGAGAAAGCGTATTATCTTATATCAAAGCCATAACTCTATGGGATTTCCAGATGCATTTCATGCCTTTTCCTACGAAATGCTTCTCGCAAACGACAGAAAACACTCAAATAATAATCTTTATTGACTCTCTGGTCGTTTCGTAGGAGTTCATAACGCACAATGAATGAAAACAGCTTATATTACTTTGATTTTTGAGCGACTTTGACGTGATGTTGTCGATTTTGCTTCACATTTCAAACGTCATTCATTTGATTTTTGAGTTGTTTTTACATCAAAAGCATAAATACAAGTTTCATCACTTGTATTAATGGATTTTAGAAGAGTCCGAAAATATATCTCGAATTGCTATCGGCTTTGTTATTTTTGACATCAAATTCATTCTTTAAACAAAGAGAAAAGGGGCGATCCCAAATCTGAAATCAAAGTTTGAAATTTTATTTAAAATATTCTACGTTTGTGGGGTGAAAGTTGATCGGAAATAACTTTTATTTTAAACTATTATAAGACTGTTTTTTCTTTCACGAAAAAGGGTAAAAAATTGATGCATGAAAATTCTTGTAGTCTTTGTTTAATAAATGTGTAAAATAATCAAATTTGCTTTGAAGTAAACATATGTGAAATTTTAAAATTCATATGGCCATAATGATTGGTTGAAATTAAGTACTGATACCTTGATTTTTATTTTCTCGCTAATTAAGTATACAAAGAAAAAAATATTTGTAATCGTTAAAAAAAATCGGTCTCGAGATTTCCATGTTTCAGACTTCCTTGATTTCAAAAAATACATATTTGGAATAATGTCTGTCAGTTTACGAGCACGATAATTCAATCACCCATTGAACCGGAGAATATATATTTGGTGTATAGTCCTAACACCAAATTTATAGATTTTTTTTTTTCAAATTTCGGACGAAAACCTTTTAAGGGTAATCTGTCTGCCCGTGCCGGTATGAATACGGAAATTCAAAATACGGAATAGCTAAATCAGAGAAATTTGGCATACTATTTTATTCTTAGAAATTTAGACGTGTATTAAATTTTGGTTAATAAAGTGATCATCTGTCGGTCCGTATATTCGTATCTATGCGCGATAGCTCAAAAATGCAACGAATTAGATAAATGAAATTTGGTATGCCATTTTGGAATCAAAAAACAACTAAATTAGTATCGTTGAATGCTTTTTTTTTTAAATTTTAAGCCAAAGTAAAACTTTTTTTTTGTGTCATAATATTTTTGGTAGTTATGATAAGAAAACGTCGAAACTGCTTATTTTTAATTAATTAAAATTCTAATTGCTACCGGGCCGCTGTAGCCTGGTGGTTAGGTCTCGGCTCGTGAATGGTAGAGTTTGAGTTTCGAGACCCGATTCCATTGAAGAGGGTCCGTTGCGTTAAATCCGTCAGGGCCAAACGTCCTCCCGCTGGTGTGGAGAGCCAGCTCAAGTATCGTCCTTGTCATCTGACCGCTGTTCAAAAATTACTAGGTCCATCCCAAGATAGCCCTAGTGTTGCTTAAAACGGGATGTTAATATAACTGAAACTAAGAACTAAAATTTAATTGCTGTCTCCAAAAAATCACCTCCAATTGCACCAATTTCCAAAAAGTTTGGCAAAATTTATCAACTTTAGGTTTTGTCCTGTAGAGCGCCAACACTATCCTTTATTGTAAGTACAGATTATATATAAGAAAATAAGAGTGAGACAACATTTAGAATTTTAGGTTCAGCAAAAGTGCCTCTTGGTGTTTGATATCTTTATCAGATTTCAAGCAAATAGGTATTATCTAATCTAATAAAAGGTGCAATCACAAGCAATCTGAAATACAATCTTGAACTAGAAAGAAATGATTTATCCTCAATATCTTATCGGACAGTGTCACGCGAGATATTGGCTAAATATTGATGTTATATGCTTTACTCTAATTATATGATTAAATAAAGAAGTTTTGTATTATTTCTGCCGCCATCTTCGGAATCAGAAAATGAAGTATTATTTAATTTCTACAAATAATAAAAAAGAATGCGCGTACATTTGTGCGTTAGCACTCTACAGGTTAGAACATTTTAACTAGAGCTACCAAACTTGGCATGCATATACTTTGGAAGGAACGTATGTACACCTCGGAGAGATTTTTTTAATGTTATTAATTAAAATTTAATTAATTAAGAAATGAAGGAAGTTTTAGCTTTTTCTTGTGATAACATCCAAAAATATAGCATATCCAAAATAAGCATGTTTTACAACAATATATTGCGTGTTGAAATGAAACTCATATCGTTTTTATTGTTACTTCTAATATTGCACCATTGCTTTTTTATTACTATGAAGATATAAAGAATTGGCTTATTTTTCTATGCCGAGTAAGTTTCAATATAATGCAAATTTTTAACAAAATTTAAAAAAAATTGCTGTACTTACAATCAAGGTTTCGATTTAGGACTAAGCAACAGAGAAAAAATTTAAAGTGCTCTCATTTTTTGAGTACAAATACTCTTTCTTGTGGTATAATTAAATGAACAGAATGAGCAACACAGCGAACGGCTTTTAAAATAATATGAGTTATATGTGTATCAAAGTCTGAAGTTTTAAAATAATTATATATTTATATTTTTTATAATTTTTTCTGTCGTTTTATAATAATATACGTTTTTTGTAAATTTTGAAAAAGACAAATTTTGTTTCTCATTTTACCTGATATTTCAGAGTGCTTCATTTTGAATCGAACCAAGGTATAGGGGTCCTGACGTAGTAGTATGCATCGGGGAAAAGTTGGCGTAATAGTATAATATTTTGCCGAGAGAGCTAAATTATTCGAAATATTTTATTTAAGTTTTGTACCAACTGATTTTCGTAGACAGCCACAGATAAATAAAAAGAAATTTAAATCAATAAGCAACATTAAATAAATTAGTGAAAAACCAATTAATTATTATTGTTTCCGAAGATATGAAAATCTGAAAAGCAAGATGATATTTTCAGATCTCAAATAATTATTGCGACTTATAAGGCTAGAAATATTATTTAAAAAAATAGAATGAATTAAAAAAAATCAGAATGAATGCCGACCCACTGGTAAATAAATATCTCTATGTTTGTGCATTATCTTGCGATTTATAATGACATGCATTCATATTTCTTCCTGTAAGAAGCATAAATAGTTATGAAATCGGCATGTCGCCCTTGTATCACGTGACAACATGAACAGAGTGCCATCTGCATTCAAAATAAAATTGTTTTCAGAGTCATTATAATTTTTATATAGTATTGTTTCAAATTCAAAAGAGCGACAAATTCATTGCCCAAAGCTTTATTTTGTCATATATTTATAGGCTTACATGCGATGCCTAAATACATTGTGAGATATGCATTCAAATTTCTCTCTTGATCAGATCGTTGGAACTAAAGTTTCCAAATTCGGCATGTAATTGCTTGTTGTTGTTCATCGAGAAGGGACTTTTTCCAAAATTTTAATTAAAAATTAATCGATATACTAAAACTGCTTCCTCATTGACCTCAGAGAATAATGTTACACAAAATCCATTCTTATATCACTTTAAATTTTCAAAAAAATAAGCTACAGATTGATCTGAATTCTCTACTCATGTTTGGATAATATTTTTTCGGTGTCAATTGATTTAAGTCGCTTCCTACTTATTCGAAGTCATAACTTCGGTCTTGGTTTAATACTGCAAACTATGGATTCGACGATTTGAAGGGAGTATCACGGAGTTCTTGAACTTAAGGTTCTCAACCTTCAGACATAACAGATAAATAGAGTAATGAAATTACTTAGTAAGTGGGTGTACTTAGATAATTAAAAGTATTACTTAGGAAAGTAACTAATATTTAATATATATCGGAGAAAAAAGATAGAATTTAAAAAGATAGATTACTTAGACATGAAGGAGATGACGAGGTCTCTTGGCGTTTCTTGATAGTGAATGGTCGTAATTTTCTATTTCATTTACTGCGATATTACCGCTTTTGCCAATTCTACTTTCTCGTATACGTAATATAGAAAAAATGCTTTAATTATCAAAAATTTCGAACTCCGGATTTTGATTAATATGCACGTTTTAGATCTCCCTTCGGTCGAAAGTTTTGGAAAATGTCCATTTCTCTGTCTATGATAAAGATAACAAAAACGCTTTGAGATAGACGGTTGAACAGTTTTTACACCAAATTTGTAGATTGCAGTCGAATCTTGAGTATAGTTCGCTCAGAGGAAGTCTGTCTGTCCCGCTGCTTGAATATAATTTAACACGATAATTACAAAATGAAGAGAGCAAGATGGATAAAATTCGGTGCACAGATTTATCATCTATAACATAGACACCTATCTTATTTGGGCCAAAACCAACAATGGGTTTACCATCTGTCGGTCTGTACTTTCAGAAACATGTAAATGCAATAACTCAAAAACTCAATGACTTTACATTCAACACTACAGACGAGGTATTTCTTCTTTCAGGTATTCCAGTTATCGGTTTATGTGTGCTAAAATTGGTCTCTTATGACAGTTCAGATAAGTTCAACATTCTAACACATGTCTGAAGAATACATTCACTTTTTTCATTTATTTATTTATTGTGTAAAAAATATATCAATGGCGAGAATTGATATTTGTCTTTTTTATGGAGTTTGTATCTAATTCGTCCGTAGCTGTGAATGTGTTAAACATATTAAATTTTATATGGGATTTTGTGGCAACAAGTGCAGTTTCGTGTCAAACTTTTGTTTCAGTCGGATGGGAGAAATGTGCCTAAAACAAAAATATTATTCTCATATACTATTAACCACATATCAGATGTAAATCGCTAGAAAAACTCACCAAGGTTGACACAAAATTCGAGAAAATTTTAAGTATGCGAGAAAGTTTTGGGGAGACCATTCAATCTGGTTTCCAAAAATCTTTTTGATAGTTTCTTATGAAATTCCTGTAAGGCTTCAAGGCTAAGATCTTTTTTGTTCCTAACAAACCACGACATTTCCACCGAATAAACACCAATCACACTCTTGGAACAAAAATTTGTCAATGCATAGCTTGATGTAGTGGTAGTAGCGTATTGCAATAACTAAATATGTGAGGTAATCACATTAATGAATATCGTAAATTTTAGATTTAATCCCTTGACTGGTATTAATTATATCATCGAATTAACATACAATAAAATGAGGTCATTCTTACTGCATTATTAGAGATACAGATTTGATTTTTATCGCGATTTGACACAAAAATAAAGTTTCCCGTTATTCTGAAGTTTATAAATATGATTGTTTCCTCAAAATAAATATGCCGTAATCTTCGCAGTGAAATGCTCAGAAAAGAATTAAGCCAACGTTAATTTGATCATATATTATATGTTTTTGTGAAAAATTCTTCTCGTTTTTTCTGTGTTTCCTCATACACAAACTTGGGATAAGAAAGTAATGTTATCGTCAAATAATTTGATCTCTAAATGTTTAAGGTGCTCTGAATTTTAGAACTCAGAAATGGAAAAGAGCGAAATAAGTATGACTTTCGATTTCTTCTTTACGTCGAAAATGCAGTATGCACCATATTTTGTACGAAATTCGTCAAAGGCAGGTTTATTAATCGATTTTCTCTAGTTCATATGCATATGGGGTCTCAAAAATGCAATCAGTTAAAAGAAGTGTATCAAGCTTTATCGCCGGTCATCTAAACAAGGTCTAAATTCATATCAGTCGATAAAAAAAACAACAGCATAGAAACGTAGTCTTATTTAGAGAAAACCGTACAGCCAGTCAGAGCGGTCTCCAGGAAACTTTCTCGCATACTTTCTAATAGACGTACTTGTGTATAATTAACCACCTGTCATTGGCATACAATCTTCGGTGGTTATTTTAGCGATTTATCGTTGGATTGCGGTTAGCACAAGTTATTCATATGAAATGTTTATTAGCAAATGATTCATAAATTAGCAACAGACCGGGATAGCCTGGTTGTTAGGGCGTTGGATTCGCGTCCCTTGGGTTGCGAGTTCACACCCCGCCGAAAGAAGACTCTCTGTGTCTGTGTGCGTTGGCTGACGCGCGTATGAATCTGTCGTGGTCACAAAGTCCTCCATGCCGAGAGTAATACCACTTAGGTCTAAATTACGTTCTGTGGCTGAAATGCATGAATGAAGTCCGCCCCTGAAAAGGGTTGTGGCGTGTGTGCAACTAAGCCGTACTCTTGGCCCTCAAGGGCGCTCCTGAAAGCTTAAAATCACTGACTTCTAAAGTCAGTGGGCTTGTCTATGACAAGTGCCATTAAAAACAACACTATCCATAATCTTATAAAAAATTAATTATATATGAACATTTTTCAATCCTGTACATTGCATCAATTTTTTTTATTTATAATTAAATAATATAATATTATAATATTAAATAATAATATAATATTAAATATTATAAATTTATTTTTAAATTAAAACGAACGAATAATAAAAATAATGCCGTCTAGTTTGCCTTTTTGCTCTCTTTATATACTTACAGAATTGCATTATATTTAAAACATTTTGGATAAACTGATTATTCGTATATAATAATCAATTTGGTTTGAGCCTCTAAGTGATTTCTAAAAGCGGCATTCACTGCAGTTTGTTCCCTAGATCCAAAAATTTTGTAATGGACCTCGATTTTGTTAACCCTGATTTTGTCCCCCCATCAAAGTTTGACACATGGTTTTATCAATTATAATTATAGATCAGCATTGTTTTTGGACCATGTCTGCCAACTAATTGACTATCTCTCAGTTTGCCTATTCCTGTATATATGAATTTAATAATAATAAAAAAAAGCCAATAGATGAGATAAGAGAAATTTGTAATATGATTTTAATACATAAATTATAGACCTGCATCAAAATTTGGATTGAATTGAAAAAAGAGAAGATGTCCAAATTCCAGTTCAGATCTTTTCACTATCAAAACAAAGCTAAACAAGCGCCATTTGAAGAAAGTCGTGAGAAAGTCACCCATATAATTTTACTTTTGATCAATATTTGGTGGAACAATTATGATTATTTCTATGGTTAGTCAATACACTTCTTATGCTAGAGAACGCTTTACTTGGCATTGGTGTACAATAGCAAAGAAATAATTTTTGTTGTAAATGTAATATTTTTACTGAATGTATTGAAGAGTTATTTGGTGATAAATTCCTTGGCTTGAGATTGATAATATCTGTAAAACGAATTTGTGTATTGCATGTTTATCTCAACCTACTGCAACAAAAATTTGACACAAAACTGCATACCATATTTGATAAATTTAAGTCATTGTGTTTTTGAGTTCTCACGTTTACTTGTTTCTAAAAGTACAAATCGACAGACAGTCAACTCGTAGTTTGAATTTGGCTCAAAATTTGGCAAGTGTCTACACAATAGATATTAAATTCGTGTATTGAATTTTATCCATCTAGCTCTCTTCGTTTTCTAGTTATTGCTTTACCTTATATTCGAACAGCCGGACAGATGGACCTCCTCTGAACAGATTTTACACAAAATTCGATAGAAATCTGGAAATTTGGTCTAAAACCAATTTGGTGATAATTTGGCCATGTATCAAATTTCATCCTTCTGGATCAAAGTATTTTTAAGCTTTCTTTGTCGCAGACTGACAGACAGACAAATTCCAAAAATGTGCTTTTCGAAATCAGGAAGGTCTAAACCGCGGAAATTCGTCAATATCTGGAATTGGAAATTTTTGGCCATTACTCTACTTTCTGTATACTATATACACGAGAAAGTAAAAACTCAAGAGAGAAAAAGAATTTAATAGTATTTGGAAAGGAATTAATCGATCAGAGAGTAATTAAATTTTTCAGCATGATCCATTGATCATTAAATTAGATTTAATTTTTGGTTCAGTACTTCAAAATTAGTTATATAATATATATTGATGTCCGTACTATATATTTTTATAAAATTTCTAATTTATGAAAATAGTTTTTAGTCTTAATGAAAGATAAATTTTCATGAAATGCGGCGTAATTAAGGTAAATTCTATGAATTTGAGTTTAAAATTGAAGATGTGATTAAAACAGAATCAAAGCAAAAATTTATAGATTACATTTTGTACCTCTTAAAAGAAAAAAAATGTTTTTTCTTTGTTCTCTTCAAATGTTCTAGCTGCAACTTTTAAAAATATTTTCACTTTAGGAATGGCGTTTATCACATGTAATCAAGACTGAATGCATTCGTTTATTCGTTTTTTCGGTATTATCTATAAAATTCCTCCAGTGAAATCCCCTCAAAAATATTTTTTTCTAATGGTTTGACCCCTTTTTTCTTATCTATTGTACTTAAGAGTTTTCTGGCAATATCTTTAGAAACAATCATTTGCAGGAAATGATTTTTCACCGCCGTACGACAATTCATTCAAAAAAATAATTAAATCGTTTTACGTAACGTCTTTGGTCATTAACACAAATAAATGCGGCTATTATCTAACAACTTATTACAAGTTGTCTTTGGTTGTACAATTGCGTAATATTTCAAACAGATTAAACATATCACTATATTTGATGTAAGCCTGAATTGATTTCAATTAAATTGTTAAATATGCAATTAATTATTGAACTTCTTGGTGCAGTACGCATATGGTTATTCTTATTATTATACCATATTTATAATATATAACATAAAACTGCAACGTTGCTCGACGTTTGTTTGTTGTAATGCCAACAGCGGGAGTGGTCACCCGATACTTGTTCGCGTACTTTTTAATAAAAGTGTTAACCCTATAAAATGTCTTGCATGGAACTAACGAACAATAAATGAGAAATATTGACCTTTGACGTTAATTTAATATTTGTATTGAATTTATCGTGTCAACCTTGGCGAATAATTCGGCGCCTAATTCCTGACATGCGGTTAATAGTATCTGAAAATCGAATTTGTGTTTCAGATGAGTTTTTTTTCAATCAACTGAAATAAAAATTTGATACAAAACTTATATAACTTATAATCACATAATTCTATACAAAATTTTATAAATTTAAGTCATTGCGTTTTTGAGCTATCTCATTTACATGTTTCTGAAAATAAAGACCAACAAGTAGTTAACCCCTGAATTGGATTTAACTCAAAATATGATAGGTGTTTGCACAACACATGTTAAATTTGTGTATCGAATTTTATCTCTCTCTCTTCGTTTTGTAGTTTTCGTTTAATTTATATTCGAACAGATGGACTTCCTCTGATGAGATTGTACTCAAAATTTGATAGAAAGCTACAAATTTGGTGTAAAGACCGGGCACCAAATTTCATCCTCTTAGCTCAAAGCTTATTTGAGTTACTTTTGTCACAGACAAAAGATAGAGAGACGTACATTTTCCAAAAAATGAGTTTTTCGAACTCAGGAAGATCTGAAACTCGTAAATTCGTCAAAATCTTGAGTTCGAATTTTTTGAAGATTAATATTCTTTCTCTATACAACGTATAAGAGAAAGTAAAAAGGAAAACGATAATCATATGAAAATGCTTTTAAATTTTCCATTTAACAACTTATGTTCTTAAAAGCAAATAATTCGGAATAAAAATTTCTTAAGCCTAATTACCATATTGACTCGTCTTCTCTTTTAGGCATAAAAGATTTTCCAACGCATTCATTGATCGTTATTTATTAATAAAATAATGAAAAAAATCTAATATATTCGTAGGTCAAATGAACTAAACATGTAAATTTTTAAAAAGTTGATACATTTAAATTGGGTTATTAATAATATTAATGAATATACGTCAAGCCAATATAAATAGCAAACGATATTGAATAAATTCTACAAAGTTTCAGAACTAATAAAAAATGAATGAAACGAAAGAAATTTCTAAAATAAGAATAAGAATCTTGTTTTTAACGAAGATTTAAAGAGAAAATTGTTCATCCAAACTACAAAAAGCTTGTTCCTAAACGTTGCGATTAGCAAGCAATTGCATGATAGGTAATGTATTATTATAAATTTACCTAATACAAATACTTTTAAATTTTTAGACTGCACAAAAATTCTTTAATTTTTTATAGGGTTTTTTTTGTTTCCTAGGTATATCATATCATATTGAAACTTGTGCTAGTCTATTAAGAATTTAAATTTAAATTTTCCTTCTATTCAGAAATTTCATAAACTATAGTATTGATATACATCATACGTTTGGCACAGTAAGGCTTGGTCTGCTTCTTTCTCCATTAAACTAAAATCAACTAACTATACAAGTAATAACAGAGAAATAAAATTATTAAAAATAAAAGTATGTTATGTTATATTATATTATATAAAATTATATTGAAAATTTATTATTATTATCTATGTCAATAACTTAGACAATTAAAATCCATCGAAGGATTTTTAAAAAGAAATTCTAAGTTTGTGGTACATAAACGAATTTAAAAAAAAAACTTATTCTTTCGAATATTGATTTCAATACAAATTGTATTGAATTTGTATTGAAATCAAATACAAATTCAATGTAATTTGCTGCTTCCAGACTTATTGTTATCATCTATTTGAGGGTGCTATTTTTTTTATTTCATTTCTATTTATCTTTGCCTATAAAAGTTTTTATAGAACACAGAAATTAAAAAACGTGAGACAAAACCGTACAATGCACGCATGTTTACGAAAACGTGAGGTCGCTTTTATCTCTTTTAATTTTCGATAAAATTCGTTTTAGAGATGACTGGACGCCTCCATGAAAGATAAATTAACTACTCGAAATGGACTGATGAAAGCCGCATCTGTGATTTTATACCCTTATCGGAGCTGTTTCTAAGAGATGCGCCATAACCCGAATCAAGTCAAATCAGAGAAGTTTTGAAATATGAATTTCATTATTTTTTAATATGACGAAAATAAGTCTAAAAATATCACTAGCAATTCGATAAAACGTGCGATGAATGATACTTTCAACTAACTCCTCTACCATTTATATTCGAAATTCCTTTTAAGGCTAAAGGGTTAACAATTTTTCAGAGTTTTATAATTCTTAAACTTGAGTGTAATAAGCATAATATAGTTTTAAAACTCGTTTTTAAATCGAAGATGATATTTTTTAAATATGACTTTTTTAATCATGTGAGAACATGATGTTCTTTTGGCTTGAGGGTTTTGAAGCGATTTGAAGGCAACAAATTGTTGATGCCTCAAATGCGTAGGCAACAAATTATCCCTTTTTTTATTTTGGAGTCGGCTTTCACAGTATAGCTTTTGAAATAGGTATCGTCTGCTAAAGTATTTTTTTTTATTTCTCCCATACATTTTACTTTCTCGTATATGTAATATAGAGAAAGTATAGTAATCGTAAAAAAATTAGAAAACGAGATTTTGACGAATCTCCATATTTTAGACCACCCTGAGTTAAAAAAACACATCTTTGAGAAATGTCCGTCTGTCTGTCTGTGATAAAGATTACTCAAAAATGCCTTGAGTTAGATGAATTAAATTGGGTATGCGATATTTATACCAAATTTGTACTTTTCTATTATATTTTTAGCAAAATACGTTTAAAGGAAGTCTGTCTATTCTGTTGTTCAAATACAAGTTAACATTATAAATTCAAAACATAGAAAGCTAAAACACACACATAAAATTTGACATATACATTTAGCATCTACAGTGTAGACACATACAATTTTGAGCCAAATCCAATGAGGGATTGACCTTTTGTTGGTGTGTATTTCCTGAAACATGTAAAGGTGATAGCTCAATAACTTAAATATATCAAATCTGATAATGGATTTTGTGACTACAATTGTACTTTTGTGCGAAATTTTGCTTTTAGTCGTTTGGAAAAAAAAGCATCTAAAACACAGATTAGATTTTCGGATGCCAAAACGCTCCCAAGGAGATTTTCCGGTCGTCAAATTTACTGACAGATAGATAAACATAATCCAACACTATAATTTTCGGACTCTTAGGAAATCTGAAACATTGGTCAAATACTGGAAAATTCGATTTTTTTTCACAACTATAATATTTTATTTTTGTATACTTCATATGCGAGAAAGTAAATATCAAACAATATTAAAATTTCTAGGTGGAACAATAAAAGAATTATAATGAGTTAGAACTGATTCTCCTATCTTTATATTATGTTGCAGTATTTACAGTGATTCTTAATTATAGGAACGAAAACTTGCACACAAACAATATTTTAAATATCTTTTGAATATAGCCATTAACACCGTTACCATATGTGTATAAACGCATCAATTAAATCAATGAAAATGGGCTTAAAAGTTAATTAAAATTAGAGTAAAATATCATTTTCTATAATACCAGCATTATAAATGTTTGAATTAAAAAGTGATGGAAAAATCATTTTTGTGCGATACTATTCAATTTTGTGTACTCAGTCATACAAATTACTAGAGTTTATGGATATGTTTAAATTATTATTGCTCTTAATTGTATTATACAAAGTGTACACTTTAATCGAAACAAAATGGCTAATTTCTAAGGTATTAGTAATAGGTATATAATTCCAGTAGAAAAACTGCTCCAATTCATTAAAAAAAATCGGTTTGAGTCAATAAATAAGCAACTAAAGGAATTAGAAATCTAAATTTTTATACAATCCCCAGCATCTTTAAATCACTTTTAGTAAAATATTTTATAAGTTTAAATGTTATCATGGTTTCTTGTTTCCATCAATCATATTTATTGAAATATTCTTGACATTTTAACAAGAAAAAAACAATTCTATTCTTCTGCAATCAAGATTCATTGAGTTTTAAAGCTTTGCATTCAATTATTTTCAACCGACCGATGACCGCTTTCAGAAAATAAATCTTTTTCGAGGCTACTACTGAAATTATCAAAAAAAAAAAAATCATCTGAAATAGTGATATTCAAAATTTTATAATTGTGATACATTCTCTCATAGAAAATGAAATTTTCTTTTTGATTAAAATGCCAGTATTTCAAAAATAGGACTAATAAATCCGACAGACTACATAAAAATTTATATTTTAAATTTTTTTCAGCAAATGCATTTATTCATTGAAAAAGTATTCAGAGCATTCATTCCAAAAGAATAATACGCCTATCTTTAACTATTTAGAACTGACACGTCCGTCGTATGTCCCACATTGATTCTTCCAGTTATTTCACACATTGTCGACCACCGCGTTGTCCATTTTGGGAGGTTATGTCTGCATTTAGGTATTTTCAGCACACTCTTGACTCTATGGATTTCTGAATGTTGAACTCCCTAACAGTTTCCGAAAAGAAATTCCCCATGTGTCTAATTACAACTATCATTCCGTGTTCAATGTCTGTTTATTCCTCCCGTGCTGCTATAATCACGTCAGAAATTTTTTACATGAATCACTTGAATACAAATGAAAACCCTGTCAATGCGCTGCCCATTTATACATTTCAAACGCCATGCTACTGATCTTTGTACATTTACGTATTGTTATCCCATGATTTTTGTTACTTCAATGCCTTTTATTCGCCTGAGTTATTGATTATATTTAATTCTAGTTAAATCATCTAGATAAAACTTCGCGTTCATGATTTCGTCAAATTGTCAGACATTAAAACTATGCTATTCTAAAAGTCTTAGATATGCTCTGTTCATTGTGTATATAAACTTTTTTTAATGGCGGTCAATTTTATAGCATCATAGCTCTATTAAATCCGGTTCGTCTAACTTCTAAATTTAACTGTAATAACCTCAATTTTTAATCATCTGTAGATATTAAACAGAATATTTCTTTAGATTTCAACAATAGAAAGAAAATCACGAGATCAAATATTTGATAAAACAATGAAAAACGATTTTGGTTTCATTCACAATGAAAACATTGTTGCGAAATATATATAAAAATATGTTTAAATGTTAATTAAAACTAGATTAAAGAATTTTTCAGCAACTAAATTGGTATCAATAAAAAAAATAACCTTTTGAACTTTAAAATGTTGTGAAAATCATTTTTGTGAAATAATATTTTCGGAAGTTATTGCGAAAAAAATAAATAAAAATCTAGATTATTTTTTAATTAATTAAAATTCTAGTTAAAATTTCAAAAGTACTAGCACCGAGGTGCTTGTTTCCCCCCTCCAAAGTATATCTGAACCAAATTAATAGCTTTAAGTCAAACAGTCTGACCTGTAGAGCGCCAACGCAAACACACATACATACATTTATCTTTATTATAAACAGAAATTATGAAGCTTAATATAAATAATTCGTTTAATTGTAAAAGAAATTCGGTTTATTTCTAAGAATTGAGTTTAATTGACCATTTTCAAAAAATGCTCATATTGTAGATCTAAGCCATAACCAGCGGGAGTGGTCACCCCAAACCTTTCTCGTATATCATCTAACAAACTTATCATGTCAGAGAACGCCTTACATGGCACTGGTATACAATAATTAAGAAATGTTACCTTTGGGTGGTTTTGGTTTAGCATTTTACTGAATCTTTAATTCCATCCTTGGCGAGTTTTTTGGTGATTAATTCCTACAATGTGTTTAATAGTATCCAAACATCAAATTTGTGCTTTAGATATGTTTTTCCCAATCGATTGAAATAAAGATTTGACACAAAACTACAATTGTAGTCACAAAATCCCATTCCGAAGTTGATATGTTTAAGTCATCGCGATTACATGTTTTTGAAAATAAAAACTGACAAAAAGTCAACCCTTTGTTGGTTTTGGCACAAAATTTGAAAGATGTCTATGCTACAGATGTTAAATCAGTGCACTGAATTTTATTCATCTAGCTCTCTTCGTTTTGTAGTTATCCTGTTAAGTTATATTCGAACAGCTGATCAGAGAGACTTTCTCTGAAAGGAGTGTCCTCAAAATTTGCATAGAAACTTAAAAGTTTGGTGTGAAGACCATATATCAAATTTCATCCTTTTAGCTTTAAGTATATTTTTGTTATCCTTGTCACAGACAGAATGACTGACATTTTCCAAATATGTGTTTTTCAATCTCTGGCAGGTCTAAAACATGGTGATTTGGCAAAATCTCCAATTCGATTTTTTTTTTTTTTTTTTTTACAATTACTAGACTTTCTCTGTATTACATACTTGAAAAAGTAAAAAATGTTTTTAGAATTAATACAATACGAGAAATCTATTGTTAATTCTGGAAGACTTTTGCTAAAAATTATATTTGATGTTAAAGTTCGTAAAAATTACTTGAAACTTGTGGCACGATGTTTACTCCCTCGCTTTCACGCAACCGTCGGATAACTTCAAAGTCAAACGTCAGTTATTAAACGAAATCTAATCATTTTGTCTTGTTTCAAAACATTTTATCTTCCTTCACTTTCGTCATAGTAATGATTTTATACGTCAAAGAAGTTTCATTTTGGAAAGTAGATTCGATTTAAAATGTGGGTAGAAAAGTGGAACCGTTTCAAAAATATTTTAATAAGGAAATAAATCTAGTTAAGATTTTCTTTGAAAAATATTCCCAATAAAAAATCTATTCAATACTGCATTTTTCAGAAGTTATTTATTGCTTTATAAAATAGGTTACATATTCTGGTAGAGTATAGACAATTAATATTTCGACGCATCTTTTCGGCACAGTTTTTGTTATCGAACCTGAAATCTATAAAGTGGGGCCGGTTTCTGATGACATATCTGCATACAGAGGGTCAATTTCTAATAATGTAATGCTCTTTTAATTCCCTAGGTCTACTTCCATTATGGAATACATTACTCATTTTGAATTAGCTATGACTTCATAATGTAACGTTGTATATACTTAATTACATATAAAACGACGAATTCCCAAATATATCTATATTATTGGTGTTTCCATTGGAAAATACAAACAAAAATTCTTATTCACATATTACTGAATTATTTATTTTCTAAATTATTTTAATGACTTTCATTATTTTGAATGAGAATTTCGGTCATTTATTTTTTCACAGTAGAAAAAAGTTAAAAAATTATTCGTCCATCTTCATTTTAATTTTAAAATTTGTTTGGGCATATGAATCCAGTAACTGAAACTGTGAAAAGTATATTGTTGTAACATAACTTAAAAATATCTTTTTTAAAAATTATTAAAATTAAACAATTATGTGAAAGCAGAATTAATATAACTGTAGACTTTATTTATTGAATTCTAAAATGGGGTAAAAAAAAATTTGCGCGCAGTAATACTCTCCAAAATTATTGAAGAGAAACGTTAACATGTGATCAATTTTTGATTTAAAAAAATCTATGCCAAATTTTGAAAAATTCTTTGTTAGTGAGTATTTATTATTCAAGAAAATTTTGGTATCCAAATTTCGTAACTCTCTATCCACTATTATATCTTGCAAAACGTTTTGGTCGATTCTTTTCACCAAACAGTTTGCATCGCTCATGATTCAATTTATAGATTCTATATAAGCTTATAAACATTATTATGCTAAAAGATCAAATAGCCGCTCTTACATATCAACGACAGTGGTCTCCGCAACATTTTCTCGCATACTTTGTAATAAATATACTTGTTTATTATTAACTGCACAACAATGGCAAACAATAGCAGTTGCAAAAGATCACGAATTTCTCCATGAATAGGACCACGGTGACCTGGTGATAAGGTCTCGACTTCGAGGTCTGAGGGTTTCAAACTCGAGACTCGATTCCACTAGCGATCATTGCGTATGCTGGCTTGGTGCACGTTAAATCAGAAGTAGTGACCCGATTATCATCTCGCTGGAGTGGTGCGAAAATTTAGGGAGGGATTATCAAATCAGATAATCTGACCGGGGTTTAAAACTATAAAGCCCTTTTCAAAATAGGCCTCGAATTGCCTCTAAACAGGACGTTAATATAACTAAACTAAACTTTCCATAAGTCTGTGGTCTTAATTTTAAATAAACTAAAATGATTAATTTAATAAAATGCTACAATTTTTCCCTACACTGGATTTCGAATTGATGAGGCCTTAAGCTATTTGTGATATGGGGTCTTCTATAAACTCATACCTCAAATAGCATAGGTGCTTCTAAACAGATGTTAATATAGCTATCCTAAGCTGACCATAAGTCTGTTTTCTTAAGTTTAAATAAACAAAAAGGATTAATTAATAAACAGCTACAATTTTTGTCTGTGCAAGATTTAGATTTAATGTGGCCCTAAGCTATCTGAAATATGGGGCCTTCTATAAAACCATTTAAGGATTGCATTTAGTATATATGGCATTTGCTCACTTGGACATTATTTTTTTTGTGCGTGGGGGGGTCAAGAAAGGGGGATATCCCTAATATAATGTAGCATATACATAAATCTGGTGTTGATTTCTTTGAATAAAGCAGAGGCCGTTTCTAAAGGCGGTCTAAATTATTGATGAATTCTACAATCAATAGTTCAGAATTGTTTCGGTTAATACAGAGAAGGGGGATGACACTGGGAAACAGAAATTCCATATATATTACGTTGCAAAACGGAATTTAAATTAAAAGTAAACAAATATCATTATAAATAGACTTAAAAATTTCTAGATGGAAAAAAAATGATCGTATTTCCAATCTCAAAAAGTATCATTTCGAAGCAAAAATAGCATTTGACTTCGAGTGTTTGGACCTTGATTTTTTTCTTTTTTCAAAATGTCTCTTTATCTGAATCTCAGGAAAAGTTCTTTACTTTTTCTGATTTCTAAGATACAATGTTTATTTTCTTATCACAGCGTGGAGAGATTTAATTGATCTCATCGTTGCAAAACTATTCTTGCCCTTTTTCGAGAAACCAGCGCGAGTGGTTTCCTCTCTCTTTCTCGCCTATTCCTTTATAAATGTACTATTCCCCATTCTCTGCATAAAAAATATAGACCTTGAACAAGGTCACGAAAACCATGAGTGCTCAAATTTTTATTTTCAAAGTTCCGCGCTAGAGAATTTTGTGTTTTATCGTATAGTGAAGAAAACTAATAATTAATACAGCATCAATAATAATATGTGTAAATTTTACAGCAGCAATAATGTTCACACATACAAAAAAATGAAATTAATGACTTCAAAGTGTGCCTAAGTATAAATCCAGGAATTAAAACAATGAAAAACATTATTGTAGAATAAACTTTATAATTTTTTTCTAAATTGTACTAAAATTAGTGAATGAACTGTACGCAAGTAAAATTTTTTCCCATGAAAAGCTTATTTCCTTTAAGTAGTGGAATTTATATATTAATATATTCAGAAGTTATTGAGGAGAAACATAAAAATGTTTCTGATTTTTAATTAAAAATCAAATTAAAGTTTTAAAAAATCCTTTTTTAAGACATCCAGTAAATAACTACATGTACCTACTCGCCGTTTATGAAATTTAATAGTTATAGATCTAACGTTCAGCCCCGCAGAGCATTTTAAATGATTTTTGCATCGTACAAGTCACATAACGTAAATTGAATGTCAATCTATAAATATTATCATGTTAATACGATAGAGTGTTGTATTTATTCAAGACATAATGGTTGTCATAAAATATGTATCGAGGAACAGCAAGCAAATTGCATTTTGCCTTAAAATGTAAGCAAATTTATAATTTTAGGTGTAAAAACCGAAATAATGATAGATTTCTGATTTGGAATTTACTCGTAGCCACTGACCGTTTTTCAAAAACAAGTTGACCGAAAGTTATTAGTACAGATTCCAAATTTTTTTAAAAAAATACAGAAATTTGTAAAAAAAATTAGAATTTTAAAATAATAAAATTATTAAAATCGCTATTAAACAAATTAAAATATAATAATTTAGTTATTCTTGATACATTAAAATATTAGTATTTCTTTTAAATGTTTATATTATATTCCACTTGACTGGATCTGCACGATAACAAGCCATGCTATATTTATTTGAAAATATTCAAAAATTACTTATAATCTATCAAATAATTAACTATTACAAAATATCAGAAATTACAGAAATCATTAACCAATAATTATGATTGATTTTACAAGAATTTTAATATTTTAGTCATTTTTACTTTTTCGTATACGTAATATAGAAAAAGTATTGTAATCGCAAAAAAAAAAAAAAAAAAAATTGACCTGGAGATTTTGACGAATCTTCTCGCGTCAGACTTCAATGAGTTCGAAAAACACATATTTGGAAAATATTCGTCTGTCTGCCTGTGACAAAGATAGCTTAAAAATGCTTTGAGCTAGACTGATGAAATTTGGTATACAGTCTTTGCAATAAATTTACAGACTTTTGTCAAATTTTTCTCAAATTGTGATCAGATGAAGTATGTCTATCCTGCTGTCCGAATATAATAACAAGATAACTACAAAACAAAGGAAGCTAGATAGATAAAACTCTGTACAAAGATTTAGCAACAAATGCGTAGATACTTATCAAATTTTAAGCCAAATCCGACAGGAGTTGACCATCTGTTGGTTTGTACTTTCAGAAACATTTAAGCTCAGTAACTCAAAAACAAAAGGAGATAAATATATTAAATATGATGTATTATTTTGTGACTGCAATTGCAGTTCTGTGTCATATCTTGGTTTTAATCGGTTGGGAAAAACGCATCTAAAATAAAAATTCGATTTTTATTTTAGACACTGTTATCTGTATGCCAGGAATTAATCGCCAAAATCCTCGCGAAGGATTGCGCAATAGATTCAGTAAAAATGCTAAATCCACCCAAAAATTGCAAGATATTCTTTAGGATAGCACCTTTATTAGATAATATGCGAGAAAGGTTCCTTGTGATCACTCCCCCTGTTTGCCCATTTCAAGAAGAATATTAATAATCACTAAATGATTTAAAGTTATACCTTATAAGGTGGATTGCCTTATTATTAATTGTTAAGACCTTATAAGGTGGATTGCCAGAGGCCGCAAAATGTTCGAATGTGTCCTTGGATCGGAAGTTAAATTTACTGAATTATTGTATTCACAGACTCAATTCAAAAATATATTTATTAGACTCATGGTGATCTAAAACTTATCAAAAGGTTGAAACTGAATTCTTTGACGAACTATAAATCTGGCTTCCTCTACTTTATACAAACATCTAGCGGGAATGGCTTCCCAAAGCTATCACGCATTCTCTCTAATAAAAGTATTGTCGTAGAGAACTCTTTATATGGCATCAGCAATAATAGTTACGAAATATTAACTTTTGGTGTGAATTTACTATTTTTATCGAATCTATCATGAGTTATTTGGCAATTATTTCCGTGCATGCATTGATAGTATCCGAAAATAGAATATGTATTTTAGACACGTCTTTCTCAATCGATTAAAACGAAAATTTGGTAGAAAATTGCATTTGTAGTCATAAAATCCTATACCAAATTTGATACATTTCAGTCATTGCATTTTTGAATTATTGCAATTACTTGTTTCTGAAAGTACAGACTGACAAACGGTCAGTCCAGTGTTGGATTTAGTTCAAAATTTGATAGGTGTATACACTATAGATGTTAAATCTGTGTCTATCTAGCTCTTTTTGTTTTATAGTTATCGTGTTATATTCGAACAGCCGGTCAGACGGATTTCCTCTAGAAGATTTTACGCAAAATTTGATAGAAATTTGAAATTTAATGTAAATACCATATGCCATCATCTAGCTCAAAGCGTTTTTGAGTAATCTTTGTCGCAGACAGACGAACAGACATTTTCTAAAAAAGTGTTTTTGGAACTCAGGGATGTCTTAAACGTGGATATTAATCAAAATCTCAAATTCGAATTGTTTTTGACGATTGCTATACTTTCTCTGTATTACGTATACGAATAATTAAAAAACGGTTTGTTGAATCCCCATATAAAGTAATGAAACTTTTATCACTCAATAAACTAAAATCTATACCAATCCATATCATATTATTGAACCAGTGCGACTGTTCGACATATCACGTAGAACTATTTTTTTCCTTGATTAGTCAAAGGATTTATGTGTTTTATCTTTTAACCTTATCAATGTCCTTCAACGACCTTCGCTTTGACGTCTAAACCTTCACTTTAAAAACGGAGAAGTTTCTTCAATTTATAAGCTTGACGAAAGAGATAACTTTGATTATTCGGTGACAAATCAAGGCGCATTAAAGTTTGACCGGGGTTAACAAACAAATATAGCGTATCAATTAAAATCCTTTTTTTAGATTTCTAGTCGATATGAAAGTTCTTTTTATAATTGAAATACGTAACAACTTGTTTAAAAAAATGGAATTGAATTTGGTGTGGAAAACTACAGTAGTAAACCTAGTTCAATGACATTTATAATGTCAAATCTGCCAGTCTCCTAATATAGGTTTATGTTTATCTCTAGAGATATCAAAGTGCATAGATTTCTAGGTGGCGATATAGTGGACTTTGGTAAAACCAGAGTTAAAATCTGTTTAAAATAGAAAGAGGTGGATAAGTATTGTGAAATTTAGCAAACCTTTACAATAGAATACTTTAGAATTTGAAGAGATTATTTTCCATCCTCAAACATTTATGAACTCCAATTTGTATGTGATTTATTTCAACCAGTAAAATTTATTTTCAAATTTTTTAATATGATAATGTTTATAGATATTTTTTCATGTGATTAGCAGTAAATTTTGTCATGGGTTAACCGTGTTGTGAATAGAGGGATGAAACAATCATTCAAATCATTCAGACCGACCATAAGATCTAGAGCTACCAGATTTAGCACGTACTTATTTCTTGAATAGTAGGCGTTCAAAGAAAAAGATACTTCTAAAATTTGAATAAAACTTTTAATTAAAAATGAATCAAAATGTTAATGCTTCTCAATAACTTAGTGTATATTTTTACAGAAAAATCGTTTTTACACCATTTTAAATTTTTATAAAGGACTTTTAGTCACATCCGGTTTTTTCCCGTATATTTTTTCTGCAGTTGTTATAAATTTAAAAAATAAATTTAAATTTGTTTTACATTAACACTTTTTATTGTTTTAGTCACCACATCTATTCATACGCTCGTTACGAAGATATCTAAGACAATTATGTTTGTGCTCACAATATAGCAACTATGTAAGTAAGAGTTAATTTAAAAAATAAAATGAACAAAGATAAATAAAATTATCAGTCTAATTTTCAACCTTATCAGCCTACAATGTTTCTGCCTTGAAGCTCAATTCTCCTTAATTTTTTTGGACACATATATCAATACTTTACAATCATTAAACATTCCCTAAAAATTCTTCAAAATCCGCATCAGACCAATATATTTGTCAATCTATGTAAGTTTAAGTTTTCGATGCATTTTTTCAAGCATTAAATTTAGTGAAGGAACAATTTTTTCATTGAAAGCAATGCGATTATTTGGTTGGGGACACCAAATAATCGCATTGGGGTTGGGGGTTGGGCTTACAGCGCATGGACTAATAATCGTCAATTGGCAGGATCCGTGCTGTTTAAAATCAGCAAGTATTAATAATGCGAAATAAATCCTATGCACTCAAGACGTATGTTTCGGGGGGTTTTAAAGATCACACACATACAAACGGGCATCTCTCTTAAAATGTTTTTTTTTCGAAGTCAAAGTGATATAAAACATGGGAATTCATCAAATTCTTACAGCTGAATTTATGCAAAACTGGAAAATGTAAAAAGAAGAAAAAAAAAAATGCAGAAAGTTTGCTTGTCATCTTTGAGAATGTTGTGAATGTATCCTAAATTACGTTTTTCGCGGATGATACACCACCTATTTCTTAATGATAAAACCACCAACCTTTTTGAGATTTTGAATTGATAAACAAGCATAATTCCTAAAGGCAGCAGACAGACAAATATAATTCAAATAGCTTTCTCGGAAACAAATCGGAAGAGTTCTCTTTTTCTTAGAAATTTCACTTAACATGTGTGGACTGATATTTAGAATACTAGGGGCTCTATAATTGAACCCTCTAAATCTGAATAAAGAACTTATGCATTGAAAATAATTAGTCAATACGGAGTATTTTATTTCAATTAAACAAATATTAGTAGTTCTACAGCGGAATATTTTAATGTTATTTCTACATTGTTCAATATTTGGAATGCCACACAATATCATGAAAATATAATACAGTTAGGCCTTTTTTTTTTTTTTTTTTTGCTAATTGAGGACTTGTTTTTTCACCATATTAATAATATCAATCAAGTCACGTCAACTGACTTTATGACCTAAATCTTGTCATTATAAAAGAAAATATAGATTTAAATTATATTTACTCAATAAACATACAACAATTCTGATTGTTCGACTATATTTACAAAATGGCGAAATTCCTTGGTGAATAAACTTGGTGAAATCATTATAATTGTTGAAGCTGACAGTTCTACCAAAGTTTTATTTTGCAGTGTCTCTCAAAACTGAAAGACAGTGAGTGGCAAGCGACCTATGATGATTTATCAAGATGCACCTCAGATATGAGGATAAGGAACTTACCGTATGGTGGTTGATTCTCGCCATTCGAATGGGTACAGAAATGATGTGGGTTGGCTATCTCCTTCCGATGAACGACTTTGTTTTTGTAGTAGCTGAATCAACAAGAGCAAAATTGAAATCAGCCGCCCAGGATGCTCTCTCAATCTTCAAGTGCTGGACCGACAAGCATCACCTTCAAATCTCCGTACAAAAATCATGTAATATCTTGATAAGCAAATTAGTCAACGGTCCAACAATTAAATGGAATAACGTAACAATAAAAAGGCAACAATCTTTAAAATATCTCGGTGTTACCATCGACAATAAGCTTAACTGGATTCCTCACCCCCTTAACACCAAAACGAAGGCGACTCTCTTATACCAAAATCTCAGCAGAATTGCTGGCTCCACATGGGGTCTGAAAAAAGAATTCAGGCGTCATCTCTACTTCACCGTTGCCGAGAGAATGATCCTACATAGAGCATCAGCTTGGGCCTATCCTCTCTCATCCCGACAACAAAGAATCCTAATCTCAATATAGAGAAAATTTCTCCTGAGTATTTCTGGAGCATTCCGAACAGCATCCACGGCATCACTGCAAGTTATCGAAGGAATTCTTCCACTTCACATCAAAGAGGAAGCAGAAGCAACCTATGTAAGAGTAAGTCGTCTTCAATTACCTAGCCATTTTCAGGATATAACATTCCATCCTGAGAACTTCGAGATGAAATGCTCTCACACAAAAATCTTCCCCACAAACTTTCTTCTTGAGGACATAATTTCCATCAAAAAGGAATTCCAACCTACAAACAAGACGGATATTTTGACAGATGGATCCAAAATCGAGGGAAAACCCGGCTTTGCCTACTGCATATTCCAAAACGAACAAATTGCTCATCAGTGGCTCGGCAAACTGAACGAAAAGAATTCTGTCTTTCAAGCAGAGCTGCTGGCCATTAAGGAAGCATGTAAATGGGCTATCAAATACGATCATAACGCTAAAATATGAAGTGATAGCGAATCCAGCTTAAAAGCGATCAGTTCATTCTCCACCTCTAGCCCAATTGTTCAGGAAATTCAAGCCATTCTGCTCCACCAACCTTCTATCAAGTTAGGAGGGTGAAAGCACATGTAGGCCACAACGGAAACGAGGCTGCAGATTCCCTAGCCAAACAGGTCATTTCTGCAGGTACGCCCGTTCAATACCCAGCTCCTAGAAGCCATCTGAAAAGTATTGTAAATGAATTGAGCCTACAGCGATGGCAAGAAGAATGGGACAATGGCTCAACTGGCAGAAACATCCATCAAATAATCTCAAAAGTGTCCTTTAACCCATCATCTTGGAATAGGCTTGACATTATCTTTGCAACTGGCCATGGCCCTTTCCCTTCATATTTCAAGAGATTCCATATTAAAGGAACTGATCAATGTGGCTGCGGCGAAGTAAGCGATACCCTTCATTATGCCACTAGCTGCCCTCTCACCACATCTTATCATCTCAAGAAACCCACCCACGACCTAGAAAATATCTGGTGGACCAACGTCATGAGAAACAAGATGTCCAAGGTTAAAATTAGAAATCTTGTGCGGTTCCTACAAGAGAACGAGGAATTGATTTCTCCAGACCCAAGCCCAGTAAAAATTTTCGTTTTATTTCTCAAACAATCTCTTCTCCAGAATATATTAACTTCAATAGATTTCATCTACTCATGCTCCACACCGAACACCTCTTTCATCATTATAATATTGTATATAGTTACTTTTTATGTGTATTGGTGATATTTTATGTCTTTTTATGTGTATTTCTTTTATCTTAATAAATACTTCCACGTATATCCTTTCAACCGACAGGGAATCCTAGAGATTCCAAGTTCGGGGATATTCTGTGGCGAAAGAAAGAAGAAGGACCGTGATTCCCACGGGAAAGGTTGTATTGTGGCCGGTGATGGCCTTTAGGACACAACCTTAATTACCGGTCATTCAAATTTAATCCTAATGCCTTTAATTAGGCTGGGCTGAGTAGCCTTGTGTGGTTATTTAGAAGGTCCTCCAACCGGGAGGCACCTCAGATATGAGAAATTTCCGGTATGATGTTTGGTCTCGCCATCTGAAGGGGGGGGGGGGTGCAGAAAATGAATGGGATCCGCTACCCTTAATCGATGATGGCAGGGGTCTGGTGATGGTTCTTAAGACTCAATCTCAATTCCCGCCAATGCTGTCGCGGCGATCCGGTCATTCAGATTTTTCCCTGTGCCTCACGGCAAGTCGAAGTTGTCAATTTGCGATTATCTAGAGTCATAAATTTTCTTTTAAAATAAAAATCTGCGAAATCGGACTAATGATTAGAGTTGCGAAACTGTTTGTTTGATTTTATCAATTAATTTTAATTAAACAGATAAGATAGTTATTATTATGCGAAAATTAATGATCATCAAATCTCTAAGGCGTATAGTTTGATAATACACAATACTTTCTCTACATGCATATACAACAAAAAAAAGAAAGAAAGAAAAAGAGAATATGCGAGAGCAAAAGATGTGACCCAAATATCAATCATCCTCATATCGTAATCATTTTTTAAATGGTGACAAAGTGTTAGATAAGCAGAATTAAGTACTTTATTGCATGGAAACTTCTCAATGAATCCGAGTGTCAAACTGCTGTTGACAAAATGGGGAAAACAACCAACGAAAACAACATTCGATAGCGCTATCAGACTGATAGCCTCTTAAATCAGCAGATGTGCTCTTTAAAAAAAAAAAAAGAGTAGGCACATTTCATGCTCAGTCGAAAGATTTTTTTTTTTTTGTCTGAAACATTTATTTTTACTTTCTCGTATACATTGTAGAGAGAAGGTATAGTAAACTTCAAAAAATTCAAACTCGAGATTTTGACGAATCTCCACGTTTTAGACCTCCTTGAGTTGGAAAAATATAGTTGGAGAAAATGCCCGTCTGTCTGTCTGCTTGTGACAAAGATAACTCAAACATGCTTTGAGCTAGATGGTTGAAATTTGGTATACCACCTTTACACCACATTTGCAGATTTCTATCAAATTTTGAGTGAAATATGTTCAGAGAAAGTCTGTCTGTCCAACTGTTCGATTATAAGTTAACTCGATAATTACAAAACGAAGAGAGTTAGATCGATAAAATTCGGTGCACAGATTTAATAGTTATAGTGTAGACACCTGTCAAATTTTCAGTCAAATTTATCTACGGGTTGATTGTCTGTCTGTCGGTATTTTCAAAAGCATATAAACGCGATAATTCAAAAATGGAATGACTTAAATATATCAAATTTGATATGGTATTTTTTGACTACAAGTGCAGTTTTGTGTCAAATTTTTGTTTCGATAGAGTGAGGAAAACATGCCTGAAGCAAAAATTCGATTTTTGGACCAGGGATTTATTGCCAAATAACTCGCCAAGGATGACAAGATAGATACAGTAAAAATGCAAAATTCAGCCAAAAGTGAATATTTCCTATCCATGTTCCTTAACTTTTGTTCGCTGATGCCATTTATCAAATGCCACGGTATTATCAAATATTCAGAATTTTATTTTGGGTAGGGAGATAAGACTTTCACAAGAGATTGTATGAGAAATTTTCGGGAAGATCGTTACAAGTGGTTTTAAATTTATAGATTTAAAATAGCAAGATTATGCTTCTTAAGATTACCTTCAGCAATTGAACGATATACCAAGATCTCTAAACCTAAATTAGCTAGGGTTATTTAATGTAACGTCAATTAAAGAATAACAAAATGTTTGTTCGAATATTATCAAAACTTCCTTTAAATGTGCTAACTCTGAAAATAAATTTCAATTTTGCCCAACAATAAAAACGGCAAAGAGTATTTATTTTTATTTCTGTATAATCCCTGATATTCATCCAAAACCAGAAGTGTCAAAGCAATTTTTTAAAACTGAAGAGTGGAATGTATACAAGACTGTCTTAGAATCTTAAAATGTAACATTACCTCAAACGCAACTCAATGCTTACATGAAATTTAACTCGTTACGAATATCTAGCTGACAACAATCCCAGTCAATGCTCTTTTCTAAACAGGGTTTCAATTATCCTCTCTTTCCTTTATTTTTTTTTTCTTCTGTCTGTTGTAATTTCGTTTCTTTCTATATTCTGGCTTACTTGATAATGAAATTTTTGGTTCGAGTTCGAAGATCTTATTAAATACATTATTAAATCAAAATTAATTATAAGATATAAAAGATTTTCCTAATGCAATGTATCAAAAGCTAAATTCCTTGTTGCAACAAGTGGTAATTTTATTCGTAATACTAGCCGCCTTTGGCGACCAGCCGGTTCGCCAGTATTACCGCTCGCTACAATTTTCAATTAAATATTTTAAGTAACTGGTCTCTTAAAGGATTCTCAAACAAAACATTTTTAATCTTCAAATTTTGATAGTCATACCAAACTTATATTGCTTAGATCGTTTCGTTCAATTTACTATATATATTTTGCTAATTTGTTGCCATTTCCGGTAAAACTTCAACTTTAATTAAAAATGTAAATGACGAAATTGCAATTAATATTAAGAAATTTTTTAATAAAACCAAGCGCTTTATTTTATTTATCATCTTTATTGTTATTTATTAATTATTATTATTATTGAATATGAGTATTGCAAACAGAATTGCTTGGTATTTAAGTCTTATGTTAACTACAAAATATTTTTCATAGTTTATGTAATATCTCAAACAATAATTCAACAAAAATTTTTGAGATTCAGTATAAAATTCAGTTTTTAGTTTTGCTTTCAAAAGGATTGAAATGAAATCAATAATAATATTTTGTTCCTGTTTATAAATATATTTCAAAAATTATGAAGTCTAAATTTAATGCAGTAAGGTATCATATTCTGATAAATATTCTGGGCACACCAAATTTTAAATAAATGAATGAATGTTTCTATTTTCCATGATCAACTAAGACTTATTTATGAAGTTTTAAATGTTAAAAATTTAGAAAAACTCACCATTTTCATAATCTTAGGCCAATTAATCTTGAGAAACCTGCGCGCTTATTGGCGTATTTTATTTGAAACGATCGATGAAAAATCTAAAATTATCCTTTTTTTATTGAATAGTGATATTCAAATCTTCATAAATCAGTCAGTTTAAGTGATTTGAAATTAACTCTTAAAAGTCAGTGATTTAGTTGATTGAAAATTAACTCTATGACCACCATAAAATCTGTACTTTCTCTTGTGGTGTATGCATTCTCCTTAATATCCGATCGAATAAAACATCACATACAAAAGTACTACATAAAATAAACGCATCAAAAGTAAACATTTTAATAGTTGCCAAAAACAAAAGAGAGAAAAATGCAATTAATAAGCAGACGATATTTAGGAAAGTACAGATATTTAGACTGGAAAATGAAATTATCTGAAATTAAAAACACGCGCAGACGATATTTACAAAAGTAAAAATATTCAAACCTGAAAAGGAAAATATATGAGTTATTCCATCAATAAATGCCATAAGTTTGTTTACATCTTCATTATTTTATGATTCATTAAATATCAAAATGGATCCGGGACTGAATAAACCTCCTGTATAGAGAGTGTAAAAGATCATAAAATAATTTTTCTTGAATTTATTTTTCAGAAAAAATAATATTTCATATTTGTTTGATTTCCTACAAACGCGTGGCAAAAATTATATTTTTGCAGATTTCATTTCCAAAAAGATTTAATTTATTTTCAGTTAGAGCTTTAATCAATGTGATGGCAACACTTTGAAAAAAGCTATTTTTTTCTCAGGAATGCGAAACGTGCTTAATCCTCATTTTTATTTTTGACGAAAAAAATTATTGAAAAACATAGTTAAAATATTTATTTAAAAATTCATTAAAAATAGAAATTTAATTTTAAGATTAAAACAGTAGTATCATTTAAAAGATAAATTTTTGATCTTTAACTTCATGTAAAAATCTTTTTTGTGCGGTAATATTTTCGGCAGTTATAGCAGAAACACGTCAAAATTTCGCTTAATTTTTAAATAAATAAAATTCTAGTTAAAAATTCGAAAAAATAACCCCCAGGTGCACATTCCCGGCCTCCAAGGTATACACGTGCCAAATTTGGTAGCTGTAGGTTGAATGGTCTGGTCTGTAGAGCGCCAACACACACACACACACACACACACACACATTGAGCTTTATTATAAGTATAGATATAGATATAGATAACTTCTCTTTCTACTTGATAGATATGATCATAACCATGCGTAGCCACTAATAACTATCTTGATACCATCTTCGCACCGTGGAAGATATTACAAGCAAAGCTCATTAAGAATATAATAACGAAAATAAATTTAAATTTACAATAGACGCGATTCACATGACATAATTGCCTTAAGTGACTTTACCTAGCATCTAACAACGTGTTATGTTACATTGTAATGTGGCCACACGAATTTTTCCCACTGTTGAGTTGGATAGTAGATTAAAAAAAAATTGATGTGGCTAATTGATTTCTATCACATAAGTATGAATCAACTCTATTAAAACTATATTTAATAAATTTGTAATCATTCTGAAAATAGAACTATTTATTACGTTTAAATAGCATAATTAACATTTGAGATTAGAATAGTTTTAAAATTAAATAAAAATAAAAAAAGACCTAGATTTTATAACCATTCATTATTTTACTTGTCACATTTGACACATTTTTCCGTATGAAAAAGTTTTAAAAAGTTTCAAAAAGTGAAAAAAATTCAAATCTTTAACCTCAAACATCATAACCAGATAATTATGTGAACTTCTTTAGCTCACTTCTCCCTTTATTTTATTTTTTAAATGTACTCTAAGTTGTGTTGGAACGAAAACGCGCACACAAAAAAAAATTTATTTAATATCATCGCAGCTCAAATTAGAATAAATTCAATAAATAAAACAGTGAAAAGCAATTATTGTGAAATAGTCTGAAAAATATGTTTGGAAATTTATTAAAATTATAGAGAAAAAATGGCATCACTATAAAGGCTATTTTATAAATTTTAAAGAGTGTTGAAAATTTTTACTCAAATTAACAATGGCCTTTGTGCATCAATATATTATGATGTTGTTGGAGAAAATCGAAAAAATTTCGATTTGCTTCTAAGTATTTAAAAATTTAAAAATTCCTTTTTAGCGAATACTTATTATCCAATAAGTAACTATAAGCAAAATTTGGTATTCTAGAATTAATATATTTTCTTTGTTTTCATATTTTTCTCCAAACATGTCTCATGACGCATTTCCTGACAATAAACTTTATCATGTTGAAAATATGAAAGTTAAAATTAAACTGTGAATAACTGCACGTAACCAAAATACATGAACAAAATTCTGACGTCTTTGGAGAGAAAATAAAAAATTTAAGTTGAAAGAGGAGTCATGAACTCCTATTATTTTGCGAAAACAATATCGTAAATAAAAAAAAGAAATCGATTCCCTCCGAAATATTCTAGATCGTTCTACAAACACGAATGCCTAAATAAAAATCGTCTTCGTACGAACTCTTACTTTCCAAAACAAAAATAGCTTGACTTTCATATTTCATTGCTAGCCTTTTAAATCGTAAAGAAAAATACCAATACGAGAGTAATTTTATCGCTCTATTAAAGACAATGAATTAAATTAAGAAGAAGAGGAAAAACAAAACATATTACGATCAACATTTTAACTGACAGCGTCCAGCTCAACAGCGTCATGTATAAATAAATACAGATGTAAAAAAACGTGCTCAGTGAAGAATGAACAAAGTTTTTGTGTCTGTTTAAACATTGAGCCAAATGAGGAAAATGTGTGTGTAATGCCTTTTATTCCGTAACTGAAGTTGAGAGCAAGCAGGTGTGTTTTATTTCAGGTAATTGTATATATCAAAATAGTGCACTCACTCTTGAATTCTTTCAAGTAGTACGTAACTGAGATGTTGTTGCCCTTTTTGATAGGCTAGTCGGGTCGGCGACTTTTGTAGATATTTTGTCAGCTAATTCTTTCAGAAATCAGTTCTGTTTTGTGATTCATAAAAAAAAGGGTAATATTAATTTATGATGGATAGGAAATAAAAATTGTTTTAATCTGTGGTCAACTTTCCACATTGAATAATTCCTAATAATTTTTAAATTTATTTATTTACTTTAGCTATTATTATGTGCTTGCATGTATTTTGATCATTTTTCACTTAAAAAAGATTTATTTAAAAACTTTATTGAGAAAAATTGGTACAATATATATATATATATATATATATATCAAAACATTTTCTATTATTTTCTGCAATTTTTTCCCATTTTCGTCCTATAAGTCTTGCAACTGATTGTCTTCGAATTTTTTTGGTCCTCCAAGCTCCGTTCTTTGTCCTTGACATCGAAATCACCACTCTTAAATCTTTAAAACCAAAATCCGACAATTGGGATATGATGGAGCATCATCATCAAAGCTTCTAATGGACTTCTGCTGTTGATTTTTTAAAATCAAACAAACAAAAAAAGCAATGAATGTTGAAAATGCAATTTGGAACGTTCCCTAATTGAGGTCTTTATACACTGAATAACTCAATAATAATAAATGGAAAACTTTCAAAATGATAACAAAAATTAATAGCAAATTGGTAAAACCCAAACCATTGTCGTTTATGTAGATACTTCGCATGTTTACCAATAGATGTCGCTGATTAAAATACATGCAAGCACCTAATATTATTGCGTTTCATTTATTCGTTCTGCTTATACTATGTCAACATTTCTGAACAGATATATATTAATCACCTTTATCGACAAGCTGGTTCATCGGAGAAATCGGTTATATTTAATTTCAATTAAATCGTTAACTATGATTCTGTCAAATTGTCAGATAATAAAGCCATTTTATTTTAACTTAGTGGGCAAGGAAGGGTGTTATGTTATGTCTTATTTTGATAGTCTTAGATATATTCTGCTCATTTTGTGTATGAACTTTGCTAGTAGATTTCGGTCCTATGATGTCATAGCGCTATTAGAAACATAAATGTGCATTTCGTTTATCTTCTAAATTCCGCTGTATTGCAACTTCACATTTTTATTCGTCTTGCAACTTACAAATAGATATTAAACAAAATCTATCTTCTTCAGCTTTCAACAATGGAAAAAAATCATTCTACTAAATATTTGATGAAACAAAGAAAGAGATTTAAATTTCAGAGCAACAATATAACTTGTTGTTAAAAATTAGATGAAAAAATATTCTTTGAAATTTGCCAAAATTCTGAAAACATTTGAACAACTATTATGTTGATATTAAAAAGACTATTTTTCGAGTTTTAAAACTGTGAAGAAGTTATTTTTGTGCCATATTATTTTTGAAGTTATCACTAAAAAACGTCATAATATCTTTCAATTTCTAATTAATTATAGTTCTCACTAAAATTTCAAAAAGATCACTTTATATAATTGTTTTGAACTATCTAATTTTGAAATTCACTCTTTTCGATTCTATACTCAGGCGCAATTCGTAGATATGCGCTGTGTGTCTGAACTACACCAACTTTTATCAATAGTTAAACATAATTAGGAACAGATATACTTAAAATAATAAAGAACACCTGTGGATCAATCGAATAATTCCCTCCATTGAATTGATTCCATCAACTTTTAATTCATACAAAAACCCATAACCACTATATATGTCATCAAGAGTTCCTACTCTGTTTATTCCAACTGTTGTCCCTACCCTAGTCAACTCCTCTCCACATAAAATGTACAACAATATTGTTACGATATTCTACATGAAGTTGGCCAACATTCAGAATGTCGGATAGTAGAGTGGAGATACCGCACAATATCTTGTGTCAATAGGATTAGTCAAATTTTAACGAAATACATCTTATAAAAACAAAAGAAGTAATATTTTAAATTATGACTGCATAATTACGATCGAGAATTTTGATTTTTTTAACGATGGTTGCAGAGTGTTGAAATCTCTAAAATAAAATCTCTCTGAAATCAAGATGGAGGATACATATGACACTTTAAGACCTATCTTTGAGTTATGAGCGTTCATATAAAATAAAAATTGGTAAATTTTATTTATCGATGTTTTGTCAAGAATTTTCTCCACGGAGAGTGTATAATAGCAGAGTGCTTTTGAAACATCTCATGGAAATGAACGACGGTTGCGAGAAGAGTACCAATGATTCGCTGTGAAATTCATATGGCTTTTGATGATTTTATTTCATATGAGATAAAAATTGGTATAATCGGGGGAGTATTATTGGGTAGGAGAATATTTGTTTTGTTTTCCCAATTTTTTTTAAATAGACATAGGATGAACAAGCAGCTGGTCGCCCAAACCAGTTAGATTGTTTAATTTTTCACTTTCAAATCCAACAACAATCTAAGGCATCACGTCTGTTAGATCATTCAATATTTAAAGAAAATGCAAGAAAAAGCGTTACATGAAATTTTCCGATTAGCACAAAATACCAATAACATTGTTATAATATCACCACGGCTTTGTATGACATTCAGATTATCGAACAATATCATACGATGACTTATGCTATTAAGATTTATCCTCTCTCCGAAAAGACTGAAAACTTTTGAAAGCATTGCCTAATAGCTCAGTACCGGTATCTGCTACTGGGCATGCACAGTTTTTGCAACAAAGTTTGCTGAAATTTAAATTTTTGTCGAGTTTTAAATGTTATTTACGCAGAAGAAATTTTTTTGCGAGTCTAAAATTTGAAAATATTTTTTAAAAAATGAAAGAAAATTAATGATTTATAAAAATTAATTTAAAAAGATTATAAATAATTGTTTCCTCAAAAATAATTTAAATAACAAAGATTGGTTTTTAAATAATACATTTAAAAAAAAAGATTATAACATAGTATTTTCTTTAAAAAAAATACCTGCTTATGCCTTTGAACTTTTAAGTTTTAATGACGTGTTATCGTACAATCACAGTTGCGTGCATTTTCATAAATGAAAATAAAGTAAGCTTAAAGTAACAAAAGTTGACGTTATTCATGGAAAATTGGGAGAAAATCTCATAATTTTAAATTTTAGCTTCCTGATGTCGGAGACTCTTATTTGATACCACATTTTCCAAACTTCTATTTCACACTGAGTGGGAAAATATTACACAAAGTATTAGAATTAACAGGCGCAAAATTTACATACATGGTACCGGGTCTCAAACGCACAAGTTTAGTTTAAAAGCAAAGACTGATCATTATATTTTACAAATGGTGATGAAAGTTCTGAAATTTATTATTATAGTATAGTTATAGTAGTATTAATTATAGTAAATGAATTTCTGTAACTTCTAATAAAATAATTCTACCGTCATTGTTTTCGCATTAAAAAAAAGGGCTTAATTTTTTTCATGAAAGTACTGTTTAAACCTTTCGCTATTAACTCGGCCCAATCGACCATGCAAATTCTATTGGGCAGTTTCTATTTCAGACAAGGGGGCAGAATACAAAACAAAGACAACCTTGGTAATAACTCTTTTTACGTCTTACCTATCGTTTGAAACAGAAATCGGCCCACCAATGTAGAATTCTCACGGCCGGTTGTACCGGCTCAGTAGAGAAAGAGTAAAACATATATTTTTTTAACGAATAATGTATTTTATGACTGACAAAGAAAAAGGAGGTCTGTTATCAAAGAAATTCATTCTAATGTTATATTAGAAGGAGAAGGGGTAAGAGGGAATCTTCGTGTCCAAGGAGGAGCCAGTCGGCTTGTAATAACAATCCACTAATTAGGGAAAGTGTTGAATGTGTAGAAGGTAAGGTCCATATGCATTACTTTGGTACGAAGTTAGGCTTGATTAATGCTGGCCCTGTTTCCCCTCTTTTTTTTTCTGCATTTTTTTATTCGAATTACAATTTTTGAAGGCATCAAAATCAAAATTATGGTATACCACTGTTATTATGAGAATCTGCACCACTATATTCGAATTAAAATAAAATCTTATTTAGAAAAGCAGAAAAAAATTATTTTTTATTATTAGAAACTGTAACTAGAAAAGAAAATTCGGTCAAAATGAAAACTTTTTATCATGAATTACAAAATGTAAAAACTTTAAATCGGTTTTAAAAAAAGAAAAAAAGAATATTTGTCTTTGTGCCAAAAAGTAAGAGTTATTTAGCTGGGGAAAAGTTGATAAATAATTGACAATAATTGGTAATCAATGTAAATAACGCTCACGCCGCAGTGTATTTGAAGTATATTGGGGGTAATTAAGAAAGATTTGCATAGTTGATTCACATTTCCAAAAGCAGTTCAGAAAAGATATGTTTTCTCTTAACTGATGGACAATGATCGAATGAATATTTCCAAAGGGAATGAAGATACTTTGGGGCGCTTGAACTAGTAGGATCGTAGCAGAGAGATCCTGAAGAAGTATGTTTCAAATCTGAGATATTCGGATGAAAATTTAACCGAAATATTTTGGATATAGCTTAAGGTAGATTTAATTTAATCATTAAACAAGACCTTACATTTGGAGCTCCATAGAATACCCATCATCTATATCTATACTTATAATAAAACTCAATGTGTGTGTGTGTGTGTGTGTGTGAGTGTGTGTGTGTGTTGGCGCTCTACAGGCCAGACCATTCAACCTACAGCAACCGAATTTGGCACGTGTATAACTTGGAGGTCGGGAATGTGCACCTAGGGGTTATTTTTTCGAATTTTTAATTGGGAATTTGTTTATTTAAAAATTAAGCAAAATTTTGGCGTGTTTTTGCTATAACATCCGAAAATATTACCGCACAAAAACGATTTTTACATGAAGTTAAAGATCAAAAATTTATCTTTTAAATGATACCAATGTTTTAACCTTAAAATTAAATTTCTATTTTTAAAGAATTTTTAAATAAATATTTTAACTATATTTTTCAACAATTTTTTTCGTACAAAATAAAAATAAAATGTAAGCTGCTCGAGCACGTTTCGCATTCATGGGAAAAAAAATAGCTTTTTTCTAAGTGTTGCCATCACATTGATTAAAGCTCCAATTAAAAATAAATTAAATCTTTTTGGAAATGAAATCGTCTGTAGGAAATGAAACAAATAAGAAGTATTATTTTTTCTAAAAAATAAATTCAAGAAAAATTATTTTACGATCTTTTACACTCTCTATATTATTAATCAAATAAATCAGTTCTATTTCAAGGCAAGTTTTGTTTAATATGAACAGGATATCCATTCAAATCAGGACCACACAGCTAATTTGTAAACCTTTAGTAATAGATACAGATATGCTAAAATGGTCTATATGGAAAATGATTATATTTTATGTAACCTGATTCAATAAATGCTCTAATAAATAACGTATTTTTGATTTTACATAATGCTTCTGCTGTGGAAATAACGATTAACAAAATGTTTTTGAAACACTAATATTTTAAATAAAAAGAGTTAATTTCCAATCAACTAAATCAATCACTTAAACTGACTGTTTTATGAAAATTTGAATATCACAATTCAATAAAAAAAAGGATAATTTTAGATTTTCCATCGATCGCTTCAAAGAAAATACGCCAATCAGCGCGCAGGTTTCTCAAGATTAATTGGCCTAAGATTATGAAAATTTTGAGTTTTTCTAAATTTTGAAAGCAAAACTAAAAACTGAATTTTATGCAGAATCTGAGAAATTTTTGTTGAATTATTCTTTGAGATATTACATAAATTATAAAAAATATTTTGTAGTTCACATAAGACTTATATACCGAGCGATTCTATTTGCAATACTCATATTCAATAATAATAATAATAAATAAATAACAATAAAGATGATAAATAAAATAAAACGCTTGGTTTTATTAAAAAATATCTTTATATTTATTGCAATTTCATCATCTCCAATTTAAATTAAAGTTGAAGTTTTACCGGAAATGACAACAAATTAGCAAAATATATATAGTAAATTAAACGAAACGATCTAAGCAACAGTATAAGTTTGGTATGACTATCAAAATTTGAAGATTAAAAATGTTTTGTTTGAGAATCTATTAAGAGATCAATTATTTAAAATATTTAATTGAAAATTGTAGTGAGTGGTAATACTGGCTAACCGGCTGGTCGCCAAAGGCGGCTAGTTTGTAATAATCGCCTGTTTTTGCGCAGTTGTTTTTCCTTAATCTCGCATTGATTGCAAAATTGGAAAATCATAGAATAAAATTAAGCAGTTGATAGATTTATGAATCGAAAATATATTCATTATCACATGAGTTAACTTTGAATATTGGTCGCTTCGCTTGGTTTTATTGATGACAATTTAAAAATAGGAATAAAAAGTTAATTTAGAATCTAATACCACCCAACCACAAATGTTTGAATTCATTAACACAGAGAAAATTGTGGCCGATTATTTGATTTTCATCTAATGCTGGCATTTGCCTGCCTTGAGTGAAAATGAGGCCCATATATTTATTTGCATTTGTCGACGATCCAGAGCTATAACTGGAATATATTTGAAGCATTGCAATAACTAAACATAACTTAAAAAGTTATCTCTTAAAAGTGGTATCATCAGAAAGAATTGTTTAGTGACAGTGTGAAGTCTTGGTAACCTCATTAAAGTATAATTTTATGAGTGAGAGAAAGAATAGTCCCCTGTGAGAAAGAAAATAGTTCCTGAAGGTTTATGAAAAACTTTCCTCTTATATTTTAAAGTATAAGAATACTGAAATATGAGTGAATAGTCTTTGTCAATGTCCAAAAAAGTATGCTCCTTTTTCAGATTCCGGAAGGTCAACACAATTCAACTGAGTAAAACGTAGGACTTCATAGCCAGAGCGAGTTGATGATAAGTAACTGAAATCAAACCTTTAAAAGATATCATTTTCATCATAGTGCCGATTGCGATATTGCAGACGCATATGTTCATACATCTTGTTTAAACTACTAAATAGTGAGATGGGAAGATAATTTGTTGTTGATATTGTTGTATATTTCGTATACTGTCATTTTAAAAAAAGTTAATTTTTTTTGACTAAAAATTTTTAATGAAAAAATTACTCACAAGGATAACAATTTACCAGCTTTTCATTTCCTGTAATTCATTAATGTTTATATTAGATATTTTTGCAATAAAATCAAATACAGAAAAATAAAGAAACTAATTAAATTTTAAAAAGTAAGGTAAGAAATTAAGTATGAAATCTTACAAGAATTATCAAATTTTAAATTTAAATTTCAAAAAAATGCATTGCATAAATCGCGATTTATTCTTAAACACCTACATTTCATGTGTATCAAATCAAAATATGCTCAAGTTAAAATCAGAGCTTTAACATACTGAATACATAAGGAATGGAATATTTTTAATCCTAGAAATTTATATTTCAATTAATATATAACTATGGACTAATTAGAAATATATTTAACTACTATTTTTTTTAAATTCCAGCTACATGAAAGTAATTTAATTTTAAATTAAATGATAAACATAATTTTGGCTCTAATTCTAAAAAGATTAATGTTACATCCAATTCTATATTAATCCACATTGATGACAAACATTTCTAGTTGATCACATGATGGTTGAGTAGAAAGCATAGTCTTGTTCAATATCTTAGCTCATAATGTCTTCGAATCTTCTCTGATGCAATAGTAAGATGCTCATAAATTACACGCTATGAATAAAAGAGTTATATATTTCATTTTATTAGCAATTTTTAATTATACTGATTAAGAAATCTACTGTTAATAATTTATTATTTATCTTCATTAAATAAGATATATATATATATAAATCATTACATGGAAGGAGATGTTCACTTGCGCTGTATTATATTGATAACTAATTGGCAAAAATTATGTATCTCAGATTATTACTTTTATCGGGAAAGTCAGATACTTAAAAATTTACTTGTTGGAGACATCAAAAAATTTCATTATGTTATCATCAAATATGGAGCCGTATCTTTTATTTTTATATTCTGAAATTTTGCCCGCCATCAAATCAAGTTTAACTGCAACCGATTATGAAATCGGAAAACTCTTCTGCTAATAATTTTTCAGTTTATTTTTCTCGAGCGAGCACGTCTGTGGGCGAGGAAGGATGATTGGCAATCAGAAACTAAGATTGGACTTTTCTTGATTTACTGTTACCGGATGATATTTATTTTGAAAATTTTACCTTCATACTTTCGTTGCATTCGATACTTCTTGATTTTGCAACAGTTACAAAAGAATGGCAGCTAGCATACCGTATGAAATTTCTAAATTCCGAAATCATGCCAGACAGCTGAGACGTATTTTGAGAGATACAAAACAATCCCTTGAAGATATAGAAAAAAGTGGATACTTTACTGAAGGTTAGAATATTTTTCATGTTAAAAAATCAAGTTATTTTTCATTCCTTCTATTCAAAAAGAAATCACGCAGTTTATTTCCTTATTGACTCAGTATGTACGTACTTGGTTTTCTTAATCAATCCACTATTGTTTTAAAATAAAAATGCTTAAAAATTTATATATCTCTACTGTCCCTATTTTACTTGTCTTATTATAATCGAATCTTTTTACCTTATCCTTACGATTAAGATTTTAATTCATTATTATCTGTTCTGTCAGATGATACCCATCTAAATTAATGCTCACAATTTTTTAAATTATATTACAGATTGGGTTAATTAATTACAGAAAAATAAAAAATATATATTGTTTTACAAATTTTGACTGCTTTATTATACAGCTGGTTATAAAATTCCGGAAAAGCGAAAAAAAAAAAAATCGTTCTTTGTGAGAAAATTGGGCAAAAAAATTCATCCGATTATCGTTTTTTTTTTTCCTTTAAGCACCTATATATATTTTTTCCATCTGCACTGCTTTTTCATTATTTGTGATAGTGGCCATCATTCAATTTCAGAAAAAAAGAAAAAAAAGATTAATGCTTATTATTTTTTTAGAAAGGTGGAATTTCCTTTTCAAAATACATGAACATTTAAATAAATGTTTTTCCATTTATAGACGTTTCTACTAATATTTCATTTTTTAATTACATCAATTTTTTTCTGTATTAAATATATAAGAAAGCATTATTTAAGAAAGAATTTTATTGCTTGTATAATTTTTCTAAAGATCACTTGTTTTATATGTATTTTATTCCTTATAGAATTTATTGAAATTATTTTATTCATGGAGATAATGTTTATATTAAAATAAGAAATTGATAGATATGTCCTTCTAGCACAAATATTTTAAAAATTCTTCTATAATCTGTAGCAATAGTATTATTTTTGGAGGGATATTAAAAATTTTTAAAACATGCTTTTGAACTTATTGAATGTCCTCACTGAATAACTTCATTAAAATCATTTTAGTAATGATAGTAAAATATAAAATAATAACTCCTTAAATTTTATATTGAAGATAGAATAACAATTTCATTAATTTCTACATACTTATAAGGGTTGAAACTAATTTGTAAGAATTATTATATGATTTTAATTTCTTTATAATTTGAACGTCATTAATATGAAACTGCAAAATAACTATTTTATATAAATTTTATAGTTTTTATTTTTTAAACATTTTAAAGAAAATCATCCAAAAATAATGAAGTTATAATCTTTATTTTTATTATATTAAATTTATATTTAACATTCTGAATATTGCCAGAAGATATTGTGTAATACTATTTAATTTTTCTGATGAAATGTTTATTACTCATTCACAGGTAACAACTTTACCCATAATGGAACATTCATTGCTATTCTCTTTGATTTTATTTGTAATGTTACTATGATACGTTTCTATAATTTATTTTTAAAAAATATACTTTAATCTTTATAACTTGTTTTTTCCTTACTTAAATGTAATTTATTTGTTACATACAATTAATTATGTAATTTATATGGACTTAAAATATATTGATTACTTTCTTTTTAAAATGTTTTTATTTTAATCATTTTTTTTTTAAATTTATCTTGCATTTTTTGTATTTAAGAAACTTTTCTGATAGTAGGATAAGTAAAATTTGAATATTGGCTATTTTTTGTGATTTATTTAATAATTTTGTTCCTTATTAAAATTTAGAACAAATTGAAAGCATTCAACTGAAACTTGAAAGTGAGCAAACTGTATATGGAGTTATATACAGCTCCATTGGAATTACTATATTAGGTCATGATTGTTGGGCTAAAGCTGCAGTTGCTAATGAGTTATTTGGCCAAAAGATTTTACCTACTGAACCCCAAGATGCCGAAAGTGATAGTTCTAAAATGGCTTGGAGAATGGTAAGATTGTTCTTTATCCTTTTGCTCAATCTTCAGTTTCAAATTCTAAAATAACGTGGCTGCAATCAGTGGCAGATTTAGGTAAAACTTTGGCCACTCTTTAATAATTGATTATTTTAGTTTCACATTTCAACCCACTTTTTTTAAATATGATAATGGTGTATTTCATTTTCATTTTAGTAATTTTGTGAAAATGGTTTTATTTTTTTAAATATATATGTATGTAATTGGAAAAAAAAAAGACTAAAGTAATGAAATTCTTTAAAAAATTATCATAATTATTAGTTAATAATTTCCTTACTCTCTACTACTTAAAAATATTTATTTACTTGCTATGATATTTATAAGGCAATTCAAAGAAATATAAAATTATTTTTTTATTATTTATAAAATGGAAATATTACAATCAATTAAATCAATAATTGATTATCAGTATATTATAAATATTGAATTATATGTTATTTAACAATTCAATGTGAATCCTCATTATAATCTAATATTATATAATTCATAACATTTATACTTTTTACTAATTTATTTGATTACATTAATAATTTTTTTTTTTTTATCTTGTGACCTGATAGTTTTATTTCTTATTCTTAGGTTCGATTTATATATGGGGTTGAAACTCAGGTCAGTTTAGCTTTGCCAAATAGCTATGAATTATTGGATCATTTAGTTTCTCATGAACAACAGTGGCATACTGTGCCTCTGGAAGATCTTGAGCTAAAAGTAAGCATTATAACAAGCTTTTATTATTTAAGTAATATACTTTTCAAGATTTATCTTCCCAAACTTTGATTTAACTTTTCTGATATCCATATTTAAGTAGCATAATAAAACATGTTTGCTGTCATGATTTATGCTTTCATTCATACCTGTTATTGAATCAGATAACCCGCTTCACTATTATTTTCTTAATTACAATCAAGAAGAAATTATCTAATTAGATAGTAATTATGAATTATTAGTCAATATGTTAATCTGATTTAAATTTTAATGCTATTAATTTTGTTTGCACTTTTAATTATTTCGTAAACTGTTATTATTTGTAGCTGGTATTTTAATATGCATATATATATTTGAAAGAATTTATTTTTATGCTTTACATTTTCTAATTTCTTATTTTTTTGCATAATTTAAGACTGTTATTTATTAATTGATAAGAATACTTAATTATTTATATTAGAATGGTTTTGTCTTAGAAATTAAGACAATATACTTAAAATTAGTTATAACTGAATAATAAGGTAAAAAAAAAGTAAATTAATTAATGAATTAATTTTATTATTTGGTCAATTATATAATTAAGCATACTATGAATTGTGGATATATATTAAACTATTAAATACTCTTGTGATAAATTTATATTGAAAATAAAATTTCATTTGAAATGATTTTCATTTTTATTAATTTTTGTTTATTATAAATATATAAAATTATAAATTGCTGACATTATATAAGTTAACATTGTTTATATTATTTTTATAGGGTAAACCTGGTGAGGATCCAGCATTTGAAACAGCAGTGCTTGATGTCAAACTACGTCACCAACTTTTAAGAGATGATGTTGTTGTAATGGTTTCTCCAACAAATGTGAACGCTAGTTTTGAGCAGATTCTTTCTGTGTGTATGGATGGATTTACTTCAATTGTGATATATGCCATTTCTAATGGAGTTTTATCTCAAAGTGTGAGTAAGAATTTTAAAAAATTGGCAATTTTTTTAACAGTTAATAACAATTTTTGTAACATTATTGGTAAACAAAATGATTTATTGTAGTTATGACAAAAGAATACTTTTCAATTTTTTAATATTATTCTTTGACATAATTAAAGGTTTCGGTTTTTGTTTTTACGAAGCAAGGCATTTTTCTTGCACCATTCTAATTTAGAATTTAATTTTGAAATTTTGATTTTAATTTCTTTTTACATAAACTTGTAAATGTTTTTCATGTTTCATAATACTGTAATGTTTAAATTTTTATTGCTGATATATTGACCCGATTTGAATTGATTAATGATAATATGGAGATAATTAAGCATCAGCAATTTTAACCCTCTTATTGATCTATTGGTTTGGAATAATAGTTTTGAGTTGTGGGTTTCTAAAATACTTCAATGAAGTTTTTTCTGTCATGTTACTAGCAGATTTTTAAGAAACTTTGCTAAAGAATTTGATTTTATACATTAGAATTGAGCATAAAAAATGAAAAAAAGTAGGCATGACTATAATTATTTTCAATTCTTTAAATCAGATTTGTGATTCTTTGCCCAAATATTTAAAAGAATTGTCTGCATAAAAGAATTATTTTGATGAGTTAATTTTTTGGAACATTTTATTGAGAATAATAACAAGGTTTCTTTTACAGGAAGTTTCTGAGCTGATGGAAATAAAGAAAAAATTTCCCAAATTACCTATTTTCTTCATTTGTGTATTTCCCCCATCATCTGAGCTGACTGAATCTGAACAGCACGTTCGAAATATAGGGCTATATGGACGTAGGAGTGTTTTTAAACCTCATTCTTACCATGAAAGTTCACCCATGTTACAAACTGTTTTAAAAAGAAAAGAATCTTTAGATTCAAAATTAGGTTCAGCTTCATTGACTTTATGCCAACAGTTATGCGGTCTTGGATTTTTGAATGTGTTTTCACCAAATTTGAAAAAGAAATTGTGCCGACAGCCAAGTGGAGGTATTGAAGTGGAGAGTAAGCTTATTGAGGATTTTGAAAATTTTAGCAGGTATTTTCTTTATTTTTTTTACTGTTATTTCAGAAATATTGCTACTTATTGAATCTTATTTTATTGATGATAATGCAAAAATAGATTTAGTATATCAAAATTGATGAATTTATATATTTGAGGGATGATGCATTATAAAAGAATAAAACTTCTGTTGACAATAATTTAATCAGTTATATTTCTTCTATTATTTTGAATGTAAAGTTGTTTCAAATATTTATACTGAAACTGTTGATAATGAGTTTTAAAAACTTACATTGTATGTAACAATTATATTTAATTTATTAAATTGAAATTTCATGGAACTTTCATTCATTAAATGAGTTTTAATGAATGAAAGAGGAAAGTTTTTCTTTTTTGAAAGTGCACTTTTTTTGTTTTAGAATTACTGTGATTTTTTTAGACAGATTTTTTAAAACATAATTTAAGAAAACATTTAATGAATATTGATTCTGTATCTGAATAATTACAAGTTTAGTTATAAAATATGTTTATCACAAATAGGCCTGATGAGTTACAAAATCCCATGCATTAATAAAAAATATTGTTAATTAGACACCTCATAATTAAATTAAATTAATTAAAGTATTAATTTGGCAACCTTTTTTTATTCCACTACAAATTTCTTGAACCATCTAAAATCTTTATAATCAAAGAAGTTCTCATATGAAGCATATATTTTTGACTATTGAATAGGGAATACAGTTAAAATTAATTTCCCTCAATTATTTATTCTATTTTCTGTTCAGGTTGTGACTACAGGTATGCTATTAAATTGATAAAAAAAATTCACAAGTTATTTTCTTACTCAGATTCTTTCCGAATCAAAATATAATGTCATATATTGAGATATGTCATATTTAGAGATGGTTTATTTTTATTAAATTTATTTTATATGTATGGTATTATCAGTAGTAAAATTCTTTTAAATATTTTAAATGAATGATTGTAACATATAATATCTTGAATTACTAAAGTTAATTTCAAACATTTTTGTTCTATTTTTTTAATTCAAATTTATTTCATTGAAAACAATAGGGTAAAATGTCACATCTTTTGGGCAAATGGAATTTTTAGTAAAAAACATGCTTAATTGGGTACTTTTGATTTTGAATGAAATAATTTTCATGTATTAACATTTATAAATCTTGTAATGAAAGCAAATAAGTCTGATTTGGGTCTTTTCCCTCAATATATCAAATTCCTTTGGAAATATTTTGTTTAAGAATTGCATTGATTATACTTTGTTTATTTCAAAAGTATTGAAATGAAAATTATTTTACATGATTGTATGTCTTTTTTCATGAGATATTTTTTTTTAAATATTAACTCTGTTACAAAGGTCCTCTTACCTCTTAAATTATATACTGATTTTAAGCTGTGATTGGTAAAAAAAGTCTCGTATATCTGCCTAAAAGGAGTGTATGTATATATAATATTACTGCAATTTCTATTTCACTTTATCTTTGAGAAAATTGTTAGTTATAAATATTCTTTATTTGTTGCAATAAATAGATTTTCAGTTGAAGAGATTTTAATTTCTTAAAGTTAGTGGTTAATGAATTGATTGTTAACATTAAAGCAGTTTTTTAATTTAAAAAAGGTTGTTTTTCTGTGATTTTAATGTTTGCATGATATTTTTTTTTGTTTAATTGTATAGATATTAAATATTTCCTTGATCTTATCGTTTTAAGAAAATAAAAAATAATATTTTTTAAGTGTTATTAAATTAATTGTAATCATCGAGATTGATATAACATGTTTCAAGTAATATTATTGATAATTGTTATTTGAATTTTCAGCATTTTACTTCATATTCGCCAGATTCTGCAAGCTGAACTTGTTCAAGTTGCCACTATATTAAATGAAGCTCATAACACTTGTTTACGAATGTTCATCCTTAGTGCTTTTGACATGACTTGGGACATGCTAATAACTCCTAAAAGAATCGCATATGCAAGGCAACGAGAAAATGAACTCTATGAGTCACTTATGTCAATTGCAAATTGTAAACAAGAGGAAATACGTCAGCTTATTGTAGAAACAATCAATGGAATGACAGATGAATTACTTGTGAAAGCATCAGATTATGAGTTTCAAGGTATTTATGATTTTGTGTTGATAATATTATATGGTTGAATGCATGGTTATGTAAACTAATGAAATAAGAAGAGATTTTTTTTCTTTCTTCAAGCTGCATAAAATATATTTAATATTCTAGTGAACATTACAGTTGTGTAAGTTCTTTTAGAGGATTCAAATTGCAGCCAAAATTCTATGTTTTATTATTTAATAGTTTTGCAAATTTGTAGTTATTTGGGAGACGGAGTTCATGGATTCTGAGATCTGCCTCTCAAACTTAATTAATGCTTCAGAAAAGTAACATGATAGTTTATGTGCCTTAAAATATTTTTACAGATGTCAAAATTAGCACCTAAAGTATTTTGAAAATTAAAGACAGAAGTTACTTCTATTTTGAGTACTTTGGAAAAGAGCCATCTTACTCCATATTTGTATATTTAACAAAATTTTGTATTGATAAATTTCTAAGATATGGAAATGTCAACTTATGTAAAAATGTGCCTCAGTTTTCAAAAATATTTTATTTAGCAAGTGAATAATGATTGATAAGCAAAGTATAGAAATAGGGTATTATCTATATTTTGTTTGTACAAACAAACAAAAAATAATCTCAAAAATATATTTTAATATAGGTATTCAATTAATGGGCAAATATATTTTTGACTTAACTTGGAGTGGTATATCATTTTTTTTCTTTATGTTAATTTCCATAGATAATGATTTCTAATTAGTTGTATAAACTTAAGAAAGTAATATATTCAGGCAGTTAGCAGTTCTGATGGTTACAATATCAGTGTCAATTTTTTTGAACTATCCCATTTTCCTTTGTTGAATACTTTGAATTTAATTGCTTAAAATTTTTGTTATTCCAAGTTCTTAGTTTATTTTTTTTACCATTAATCTATGTGAAATAATTAGCATTATCAGTTGTATATTATGTATTTAGGAAATAGAAGAAATATTTCAATTGAAAATTATATGCTTTTTATTTAATATATTTGGAAATGGTATCAAATTGATAAATTTTGCATTTTGACTTATGTTTAAATGTTTTATATTCTTAAGGTGTTGATTTATCAGAAAATGAACCACCATCAGTTAGAGAACTTCAAATTTGTACTAGCGAAATCCAGTCACTAGTTTTGCATTCATTGAATAGTGCTGTTGCAGGAAAACTAATTGGGTCTGTTGATTATTTACGAGAAAGCTTTGTAGGTATGTTAAAAAAA